>JAJJMB010000762.1:0-13079 GCA_023531105.1 Papaver atlanticum | reverse complement strand
TGGGGGACCGGCCACGGCGGCATGACCGGCCGGTTGGTGGGCCCGGTTCCTAGGCACCTTTTTATTATTTTTTATCATTATTTTCTCTCTCCTGTTTTGTGTAGGATTCCTCATTTGTCCATATTTTTGAATGCTCGTTCGTGCATTTGGGTGCTTGTTTGTGCATCATTGTTGAGTACACTTGCACCATTTTATTGGGGCTTACTCGGTGATAGTCCAGATGCCCGATCGTTGAGTAATTATTACTAATTCATGAAATTCGGCGGAGAACGATTCATGAAACGGAGCAATAATTATGAATTGTGCATCTATTACTTATCCATGAATCCAGTCGGAGAATTAAGGGAACAGAGTAATGAGATAAAATGGTTATCTATTACTAATCTATGGAATCAGCCGGGGATAGCCATAGAACAGAGTAATAAGATAAAATAAATTATTTTCTAGGAATTCAGTGGCGAATGTCATAGTAGAATTAATCTATTGTAGAATCGAGATATGAGATAGTTGGAGCATCATACTCGTTATGAAAGGTGTATAGTCAGGGAACAACGTGCAGCGTTGGTGTCCTGAAGGCGTTTATCCCTCTCAACAAACAATTATGTAGGAGAGCCGCCTGAATCTATACACGGTCCTTCTATGTAGTCAGGGAACAACGAGTATCACCGACGTCCTGAAGGCGTTAAGCCCTCTCAACAAACAATTATGTAGGAGGACCGCCCAATCATGTTATTCTACATAGAGGTCACGATGAAATGTGTAGCATCGAACGCTCAGCTAGTGGGAGGCCTTTCGAGAAACATATTCATCATGGCTCTGAGAGGAACTCGATCAAAGATCATGAAACGATTCACGGATCGAAAAATATGAATCATCACATGCGTTCCTGAAGCCAGGTCAGAAACATGCAGTATCATGATTTTACGATTTTGACCTTTGTCGAAAATCCACCATCAACATTAAGTCCCCTGCTTAGTGAGGGACAGTCATGTTCCACAGTAAGCATTAGATGGTGATTTTCTAGCCGACGAGATAAGCGGTTGAACTCGGTCGTACAAAGGTATTTTCAGAATCCTCGATTTGCTCCAATTGTGTCATGTACGAGCTAATGCTTATGTAAGGACCCTGATAGTATGATAGAGAGTCATCCCGTGAGCACGGAGAGATGAAACACTGCTGATTTGGACGATCGGGCACCCTGTTTTGGTCGGTTTAATGTTTGTGGGCCCGAGCCCAAAAAAGGAAATCCATGTTTTATTAGGTTTTGGAAATAAATTTGCTATAAAAGGGAAGAAGCCCTAAAAAAAATTCTAATCTTGACCGACCACCTTCCCATTTTCTCACACGCTCGAGCAGAGATTTTTTTTGTGTGCACGCCGGAGCTTTACCGCCACCGACTGCCGCCGACCGATTTTCGGCGCCGACAAAGGTACGATTTTTTTTTTTTGCTGTGTACTATTCATGAGTTGTTCGAAAACAAAATTTCATGTGTGCATGTATGCATAGGTTTTATGAGAATTTGCTTTAGAAAACATATGCCCGTTCGTTCGTCAGTTTAAGAAACGAACAATAATCCCTAATATGAACGAGATACATATATTATTGAATAGACATGGTCCAATTGCAGTAGAGAAAATTTTGTTTATGAGGTTTCATGAAAATCAAAATTTATTTTCAAAGCATGAACTTTCACACAAATACCTTTTAGGAAACGTACGTTCGTTCGTAGTTAACATAATAAACAATAATTCTTAAGATATTTTTTAAATAGACCTGCACTTTATGATAAAATTTTGTTTGTGAACTTCTAAAATTTTATTTTAAATATGTGGACCTTTAAGAAAATATAGAAAGACCCTTATTTCATAGACAAACGTTCGTTTGAGCAAAACAAGATTATTATTTATTTAATTTTTAAATAATAACTCACGTAAATTTTTTTTTTTTTTTGTGCGTGAGCTTTAAAAAAAAAATTGTTAAAGAAATCAAATTTGATTTTTGAGTAATTGTTGAAAGCAAACAATGTTTATATGAATTTGTGATTTCATAGTGTATGCACACACACGGTAGAAAATCAGTGAATGTTCACATGAAGGGTTATGTGAATTATTCATAATTTCGTGAAAAGTCAGGTATCGACTTTTACATAATGGGTGTTGCTCGTCTTTGCAGGTTTGAAGGAGCGAGCAAGATTTTCGAAATTTTACGTTATTATCACTAAGTTCGTGAAATCGTAAATAGGTAAGAGTTGAGAGTTACCATTTTAACGCGTATTGTTGCCAGGATGATTTGACTCCGCATTTTTGGCAGCAGATAATGGCAGCTTCAGGTGATGACTATATTTTTGATTCTTTCGGGAAATGTTCGAGAAACATCAAACCACAGATGAAGAATTTAGCAGATGCTCGTGTGGATATTGATCAACCTTGCAGAGATGCTAGAAATCTGATACGTGGTATGTCCCTTGCTCATCTGAAAGCCATTCGTGAGGGAATGAACGATTTTCTGACTTATGTGGGAGCGGAAGAGAAACGGAGACATGAGGAGCAGAAAAGAAAAGCTGAAGATGAAAAGCTTGCAGTTTATCAGCGGAAAAGACAGCGAGCCCAACAAGCGAGACTAGCAGCCGAAGATGAGATTCAACCACGCCCTGATGGTGTAGCTTCTAACTCAGATGCTGAGGAAGTCAAATCTGTCTGGAAGACTTCTGAACAAAAAATTAAACCATATCCTCTAGGTATGAGGGCTGAGCGATTGGCCAAGGTTGACTTTCGAGCTGAATGTGAAGAAGATGATTACTTAGACGCAATGTATGGTGACCCTGAAGACCAATTGGAAGAAGTCCCCAGTGAGGGTTCTGATGAAGATTCTGAAGGAGAACTTGGAGAAAATGATGGTGAATCCGATGACGAATCTGATGACTCTGATGATTAGTCTTACCCACAATCTTTCTGAATTGGATGTTTTATTTCTTGTCGAAGTAGGTATTATTCTGATTATTTAAGTAATTTTGACTATAGGGATGTTGCATTTAGGAATTGCTTTTCGAATAATAATCCCTTATTTTATCTTCTACTTGACCGCTCTCATGCTTTGAATGAGATGGACCAATGTCCATGTGTGAAAGTTAATCACGGAAGTACGATTGCATGAGCAAATTGAGGAAACACGTGATTTGCACAGATGATCGATTCGTAGTCAAAGTATTGACCATACCTAGTTGAACCGTCAATCCCCAGTATTGTCGCCCTTCTTCCATATCACCAACACAATCTAGTATGAGATCTAAAGTTTTAGTAGAAATTGCAACTGATTTGACCATCCGTAGAAGATAAGTATCCACCGTCTTGTGTTTTGACTTTCAAAACTTAGGGTTTTCTATTTATATAGCACATCTCCTTCCGCTCTTGTATATTATCATAAGAAATTTTTGATCATGATCATACCTCTCATCATCATGTCTGGTAGCAGTGCTTCTTCTCGAAATGAATCCCTGGAAAATCATGGGGTTGGGACGTCCATCTCGGTAAGTTGTACGCTTTCCTCTTATTTTCATGTAGTCAGAACGTTTAAACAAAGAAAGTGATTTATTACAGGGCAATCAGGGGAATCGTCTTTCTTCTTCCTCTTATAGTTTAAGGCCTAAACGGACTGTTAAGGCTCCCGCTAGTTATAGGTCTGCTCGTGTTGAAGCTGGAACATCCGTGAGTTCCTGACTGAAAATTTCCTCCAATCAAGCACTTATCCAATTTTACTGAAACTGGATATTTCGTCATCGCAGGTTGATGTTCATGTTATTGTCGAGGCTAGGAAGAGAAAGAATGGAAAGTCTGTGGTTGCAGCTGATGGTGATGGCGAAAACCATGTTGATGAAAACTCAAACAACTCTGTAGATGCTGATTCCAGGGTTTCTGTTCGTGAGTACCCAGCCGCTGGACTAGTCGGTGGTTTCATCGTCCCTAAATTTTATGCATCCCTTTACACCAAGATCTGGAAGAGGTACAGACACATTGCTTCTACTGAAGTATGGAGGGGTTTTCTGCAAACTTTATTGACCACAGTTGCTGGATTACTGCCTATCGTTGATGAGATGAACAAAATAAACCTGCGAGATGTAAAAAACGAAGAGTTGCACAGATGGGATGATATGATCTCGAACTGTAAGGTCTTACGGTTTAATATAAGCTGGCTTCATCGTCGACTCGAGATTATCAAGATTGATAGAGCGACTGCTGCTGCAAATATGATTTCTGCTACAACTACCATCATAGAAGAGGAAAAGGCACTTGCTCTAGAGTCGGCAAGGGTCGAGAAAGCTGTCCAGGATTTAAGAGTGAAGAATGAAATCTTTCAAAAGAGGCTTGACATGGCCTTCAGTAAGAACTATTTGTTGTTGGATGGTTTGCTCTGAGTGAGCGTTTGAGGGGTATTTTTCTAATAAAAGATTGAGACTTGTTTTTGAATAAAGTAGATGATTGGAAGAATTTTACGAGATTCATGAAAATTTTGAATTTCGAACGAATGAGCATGTTGCATACTCTTAGAAGGAATTACATTTTTTAAATTTAACATATAATTGTTTACTAATCGTTTAAACATAATATGCCTTGAGCCACTTGCCAATGATGATGTTCCCTTCCACTCCTCCATTACAAGCTAAGATTTTGTAATAGCCGCTGGATACTGCCTTGATGATTACATAAGGCCTTTCCCATTTCGGAGAGAACTTGGGAGCGTACATGTCTTGTTGAATATGCTTTGCTGTTTTCAAAACCAAATCTCTTACTTGAAATGTTCGAGGTCTTACCATTTTGTTGTATGCCTTGGAAATCCTTTGTTTGTAAGTTTCCACATATTTTTCTACTTTGGCCCTTCTGGAATCGAGCATGTCCAATTCAGCAATTCTTGAATTAGACACTCAAGCTTCATTCCACTGTACTCCACTGGCCGCTGCGATTCTTGCAGAGGGAATCTTGATCTCAGTTGGGAGAACAACATCAGCGCCATAGACGAGAGAATACGGTGAAGTCCCAATTGAGCTTCTTGGTGCGGTGCGGTAGGCCCATAAATCCATGGGTAATTCTTCATGCCACGTTCGTGGATTGTCATGAACTGTTCGACTAAGAATCCGGATCAAGGTTTTGTTGGTGCTCTCCGCTTGTACATTTCCTTGGGGATAGTATGGTGTGGAGAAATTTTTTTTGATTCCATGTTCCTCGAGCAATTCTGCAACATGTTTGTTGGCGAAAGGAGTTCCATTATCCGTGATGATATGTTTAGGAACGCCGAATCTACATATGATGTATTCCTTGATGAAGGCTGCAATCGTGACTCCAGTAGTGCTTCGAAGAGGAATAACTTCAACCCATTTGGTGAAATACTTGGTTGCTGTGATGATATATTCATGTTGCTTCGAAGACGCTGGATTGATTTTTCCGATGATATCCAGTCCCCAACTGTAGAAAGGCCATGGACTGCTCACGGAATGTAATGGAAGACAAGGAGTGTGAATAAGCTTACCATGAACTTGGATTTGATGACATCTCCGAACATAGGCAGCCGCATCGTCTTCCATGGACGGCCAATAATATTTCTCATGGATATGGAGAAATAACTTCTTATTTCCTTGGTGTTCACCTTCGTGCATCTCTTTCAAGATTGTAGGAATTTCATGCTCGGCCAAGCATCTCAGAAGGTTCCCACCAAAGCTTTTGCGATACAAAATATCTTCCAAGTAGACAAAACGTTTGGCCCTATGGGTGAGTTTGATCGCTCCTTTCTTCTCTGACGGCAGATCGTTGTCACAAAGATATTTTATGTAAGGTTCTCTCCAGTCCCCAGTATGGTGTATTGTTAGAACCTCCAAATGATGAGTTGGTGTCTGACAATTGGGACAGGACCCTTGTAACATTCTCGACTGAGCCTCCATGGAGGGCCAATAGTACCCAAGCCTTTGAAGCCTTCTGTAAAGTGTGACCACCAGGGTTTGTCCACATATTTCCTCATGTATGCGTTTGAGTTGCTCCCTCGCTTCCTCATATCCAAGGCATCGTGACAAGGATCCATCAGGATTGCGATAATATAATGCTCCATGCAGCAGAAAAAAGTTTTTCAACTCCTTGAGGCTGATTTTCCCTTCTGTAAGAGAACTGCTCAATTCATGAATAATGGGTTCCTGCCAGTCGCTCGATTGAGCATCTTCAACTTGAGTAAGCCAGGTAGACGATATAGAATGTCTTTACACAGTGATGGATTTCTATGACCCTTCAAATTGCAGTTTGGACGCAAGAGTCGCTAGACAGTCAGCGTGTCTGTTGTTGGTACGGCCAGTATGCACAATTGTTGCATCAGAAAAATGAGCTAATAGTCGTTGCGCTTCGGCCCTGAATGGAGCAAGCTTTATTTCTTTGAGAGAGTACACGTTATTCATTTGATTGACCAGCAAATTTGAGTGTCCTCTTATCTCCAGGTGCATCGCTCCTGCTTGCTTAGCCAAAGATAACCCTAGTAAGAATGCTTCATATTCTGCCGAATTGTTGGTGCAGTGGAAATCCATCTTGAATGAATGTGAGAAGACTTCACCAGATGGAGATACTAGTACAATGCCGGCTCCACCAGTATCATTTCTCGGAGTGGCGGATCCATCAAAGTACAATAGCCATGTTTCCTCCTGAATGATTGAGATCTCTAGAAACTCACCGGGCACTTCTTCATGTAGCATTGTGATGTATTCTCCAGGAAAAGCAGCAAGTAAGTCTGCAACTGCTTGCCCGTTTATTTCTTTAGGCGGGACACATGCTATGTCAAACTCTGACATCTGAAGTAGCCATTTTGTCGGTCTTCCGATCAGTGCAGGTTTTGACAGTAAGAATTTTATGGGATCGACTTTGGCCACCAACACAACTCTGTTAGATAGTAGATAATGCCTGAACTTCTGGATCGCGTGAACCAATGCTAAACACGCTCTTTCAGCTTTTGGGTATCGGAGTTGAGCATCCCTCATCGTACGACTGAAGTAATAGATTGGGCGTTCGATGCCTTCTTCATCTCCTTGAGCGAAAAGTGCTCCGATAGCGACATCACTGGAAGATGTATAAAGTATTAGTGGCCGTCCTTGCACTGGAGATTTCATGGCAGCAGGTGATAATAGTATTTCCTATATTTTCTGAAATGCCTCATGTTGAACGGTCATCCATGTAAAACTTGCTCATTTCTTCAGTAGAGGAGTGAACGAAGCAAAGAGTTGATCCAACCCTGGAATGAAACGCCGAATATAATTTACCTTGCCCATAAAACTCTGGATCTCTTTCACAGTGCACGGAGGAGGCATGGTAGTGATGGCTTTTGTCTTGTCTGGATCAACCTTTATTCCTTCTACAGTGACCAGGAATCCTTGAAACTTTCCAGAAGAAACACCAAAAGCACACTTCAGAGGATTCATCTTTAACTTATATTCTCTGCATCTTTCAAAAACTTGTTTCAGAATTCCTAGGTGGGATGCTCGAGTCTTCGATTTTACTACCACGTCATCGACATAATCTTTCACTTGCTTGTGCATCATGTCGTGAAATATTACAGTCATGGCTCGCTGGTAAGTGACTCCTGCATTCTTCAGTCCGAAGGGCATCACCGTATAATGAAAGTTTCCAATGGTAGTCCAGAACGCGGTTTTGTTAGCATCATGTTCGTACATCTTGATTTGGTTATATCCATTGTAACCATCCATGAATGAGAACATGTCGTGACCACTGGTTGCATCAACGAGCATATCAATGTTGGGTAAGGGAAAATTGTCCTTCGGGCAACATTTGTTCAGGTTCCTGAAGTCCACACAGCATCGGATTTGACCATTCTTCTTCTTGACTGGGACAATGTTCGCCAGCCATGTTGGATGTTGAATAGGTTTGATGAACCCTACTGTTAGCAGCTTCTGGATCTCGACTTTGATTTGTTCCTCGACATCATGTCTGAACTGCCTGGGTGGTTGCTTGACAGGTTTGGAACCGGGAGTGATGTGCAGATGCTGAGTGACTAATTTGTCATCTAGGCCGGGCATCTCTTCTTACGTCCAGGTGAAGATATCTTGATAGTCTTTCAACATACCTATTAATCCTTCTCGTTCCCCAAATAAGAGAGAAGAACTAATTAAAATCGTCATTGGGTTTTCATCTGTTCCGATGTTGATAGTCTCAAGATCGTAAGTTTTGGAATCCGTGCCATCTTGTAGCTGTCATGGTGCATCTTGAATTTCTTCATCAGGAGATTGCTCTCTCTGGTATGATTCTTCAGGGCGGGGAGACTTTTCATCGACCTCCCCTTCTAATTCTAATCTTTTTGACGGAGATAAATGACTCTTCTTTCCGCATCATAATTAGTAATAAAGTTGGATTTTTTATGAACCGTACCTTGACTCTGACGACGCTTGAGCGATGTGGTAGACGGTTTAATCGATTTAGCATCTGACGATGATAGTTTATCAGCCTTTTCAATAGATTTCCAACCTGGGAGTGGAGTACCGTAGATCTTGCTTGGAGGTTGATAAGCACGTAAGTGTAACGCATTTTCACCCATAACTACATTATCTAGGACTCATTTTATTTCTAATAAAGTTGTTTTAAGTCTTTTCTAGGGAATAAGCTCTTGCGGCAAAATTGGCTCGAAAAGTGGTGTTTTACACCCCAGGATAGAATACTAAAGGCACCCTAGAAATGCACCGGAAGCACCCCAAAAATGTGTCGGAGGAACCTCGGAAAATTACTATCTACGCCCAAAAATTACTATTTGCACCCCATAAGAAAGTGCTAAAGGGACACCCGTGCAGGATTAGGGGGAGGACATCTTCTTCTCAAATTCAAAAAATGAATTTTAGCGGGAAAACGTTTCTCTTCACTGGCAGAATTTCGATCAGATGTTTGGACGTGATTTAGTGAGATTCAATCCCTTAAACTTAGTGGGTAGACGTGATATGACTATAGAAAGCTAGTATGGGTGATTTTATCGATCAAATTTGGCTGGATAACTTGGTTTAATCCAAACAGGGAGTTGGAGGAAAAACATGAGCTTGCACGAGTTGTGAGAAATTTAAACGTGTACTGCACGTGCTTGGAAGACTTAATCGATATCCTGGAGCGTGAAGAAGGTATAGAAGGAAAGAAATACAGCTTCAGATGCGTGAAAATCAAAATCAATGATAAAAATGGAAAAAAATATACCCGAGTAAAAGAAGATTATTTGTAGTTAATGGAGGAGATTCAATGTCGAAATGATGTATAAATAGGTTCCTAGGATCACATAGAAGGGGTGTCGAGAGTTTGGGGAGCTTAGGAGAGCCAGAGAAGAAGAAATCACGAGTTGCAGAAACTCGGGTTCTGCTGCTGCTGCTGCAGAACTGAAGAACACGAAGAACAAAAGACTGTAAAGGAAAGTCGTTGAAAACTGTCGCTTAAATGCGATAGTTCCCAACTGCTTTCCAGCGACCGCGGAACAGAGTCTACAACACTTCTTTTGTATCGTTCATATTGTGACGATTTTTGTGCGTCGCAAATTACTGTTTTTCACTATTTTCTCCGTTTTCACCATTGTAAACAATTTTTGAGCAAATAAAAAATATTTTGAGAGTGTCTATAATATGAGGAGCTAAACCCCAACACTGGGACGACAGAGGAGGCCGAACTTCATACATGGGTAAATTTGTTTATTCTTTTTTATGACTTTTGCACTAAAATTAATTGAAATATGATTTTATTAAATTGGTTGTCATTTGATTAGATGGGTCATGCTTAGCTTAGGTGATTTGATGTCCCATGCTTAACATTTACAATCAATGTTTTGAGAATCTACCTTGGCAAAAATAGAGTTCATGTTTATATTTCTTGAGCTAAAATTGTTGAGAATAAATAAGTGAACCTTATGTTATGAAGATTGGCTAAATCCTTAGTCCCAGTACCTCTTGCACCAATTGTAATATTATTGTATATTTTTATTAAATTTAAAAACTCAAATCTTCACAAGTCTCAACGAACCTTTTACCACCACAAAGTTTAAAATCACATCAGAGGTTCAGGGATGCTCTTTGGTGGTTCCAAGAACTTAGCATCATAAACCTGAGCATAAGGAGACACTGAAGCTGCAATGCGGATAATTTTGTTATTGAGCAAAGCTTTCATACATTGATGGTATGTCGAAGGAACAACCTTATTGTCATGGAGCCATGGTCGTCCGAGTATCATGTGATAATCAGGATATTTCTCGATCACGTGGAACTTGACAATGGATTGAATCGGTCCTACTTTCAGATCCACATAGACGTATCCATATGTGTGACTCTGGCTTCCTTCAAAACCCGTCATTAATATGGGATGATGAACAACCTTGCTTTGCGGAATTTTAGCATCCATGAGAGTCTTCATAGTGATGAGATTTGTAGAAGCGCCTGTATCGATAAGAACTCTCCTGAATTCGGAATCCTTGATAGAAGCAGTTACGAACAGGGCTCGGTTGTGTCCTTCTTCTGCCATTCGGTCCTCCTCAGTGAAGGTGATGTTGTTAATCGAATGTTCAGATACTATGGACACTTGTTCAACTACTAGAGATGATGGAACTATTCGCGCATCAGATGATATTTGGTTGAGTGCAACGAACGTGTTCGTACGTTGATCTATGGAGAAGTGCAGGAGTTCACATAGATTCTCAATAAAATGTGTGACTTCCTGATCTACCGGCTTCTCATAAGTAATGAAACTGTTGGCTTTGGGATGATCATCAGTTGAAGGATTAACCACTAGTGTCAGAATTCCTTGAGCAGGGGCGTCATTCAAATCTGATGTCATCCTGACGAGGAAATTAAGTATGTTGTTCAGCGTTTCTTTCATCGGGTCCATGTTCCTCGTATGAATCTCCTGTACTCGTGCCAACTCGATCAAGGTCGGGATTTCCACATCGACTGTGCCATTGGATGGAGTGTTGGAAGAAGGAACGTTTCCATTCGAAAGATTCTGACTGGAATTCGGAGTAGTTGAGTTAGACCTAAGACCAACCATTTTGTGAAAGCTTGAGATTGCAATCGAGAGATTAATCTCCCACTGTGGTCGCCAATCTGTAGATGAGGAAAAATGATTTGCTGGTTTTTTAGGAAAGTGAAGAGACGACCGATTGGACGAGACTCCTCAATCGAGCAAACTGCCTAACCTCACATAGATGCACTGCACGGGAGTACTTTGAGTTTGAGAGATCAATCTGTAGGACTCCGGCCTAAACCAAGTCAACGGCCATTCCAGAGTCAATTTGGTCACAAAAGGGAGATGGATTGATCTGTAGGAGGGAAGCTGATAATTGTGGGATCAATGATGATCAAGGATTATGGATGTGTTGAAGGTTTCTGCAAATATGTGTAAATAAGTTTGATCGAGAGAACTTGTGTGTAGACGAATGTTGTTTTTTCATTCCTCGATTTTAGACTTATTTATATTGTCAGAATAATGAACACCTTGATCCCAGTAAGTGTGACGGTTTCTTGAGTGAAAGAGTGGGAAAGTGGGAGATCATGGTAAAATCAGTTCCATGTCGTGCGGAGACTTGGTTGATTGTCCACCCACTACTTTGCTAACTCCCTCAACCGCTTGCACGACTTACTCATGTTTCTCATCATGGATGAACACACGTGTTGTAGGCCGCAAGACCAAAACCCTAAATGATATCCCCCATGTGACGTGATTGATGTCTCACGAACGTGGAGTCTGCAAAGCAGACATGTATTTGATTAGTCGGTCGTTGACTTATTAAACAGTGAGTCTAAATTTTGTTGAATTGAGCATGAGTGACGAATGCTCAGTGATTCATGGATCGAACATGTCTGTTGAGACGTATAGTTTTTGAATGATGTTGATATTGCTCGTATGAGCAAATATTGTAAATTCGACGAATTGTTGAACATTGAGTTGAATCAATATTGGAGGAATATTGATATTTAGATAAAATTCGAGTTGCTCAATTCGACAAATTACTGAATATTGAGCAAGTATTGCTCAATTGCTCAATTCTATAAATTACTGAATATTCGAGCAATTGAGCAAGTATTGCTCAATTCGATGAATTATTGGTAACGTGACCCAATAAAATATTAACTAAAATATTGGTAGCCTACCAAATATCATATAATTAATCTGGATGTTGGTTACTGGATCAACATAAAATTATTAGTGTTTGAACTTACTCGGAATGATGATTCGTGGAGCGTTTGTTCGAAACCCTAATTTTTGATCAATTGTTCGTCTTTTGAGTAATTGCTGAAAATAAGTCATGAGTGATGGAGGGACCGACCACATGGGATGATGGAAGACCATGTGGTGCCCAATTGCTCGAGTGAGCATGAACCAAAGTCCTTTGTTGACCGGTTGGTGAAAGAATGATCAAATGCTGGTATTGATCATTTATTAGAATAGTGCTCGTCTGAGCATTAGGTGATAAAACCTAATTATGGAGAAGTGAGGGACCGAGCAAGAGGGCATGGAACCGGCCTTTGGTGGTCTTGGGACCAGCTGATGGTCGTTTGAGCAAATTCCAAGTTGGTTGGAAAGAGTTTGGACCCAATATGAGCAATTGAGCAAATTAGGTCAAAATTACGAATATGTGTGGGACCGGATCCTTGCAAACCTTAGGGCCGGCCTTGGTCGGTCAAGGGAGCATGCCCGTGTCACCATAATGTCCGTGTCTCACTCCTGAGAGTTTTGGTATTTTCTTGTGTGTGTTTGAGCAATATTTTAGATTTTCAGAAGAGTTTGATCTTTGACTGAAATTCTTGATTTTGCTCGAATGAGCAAGTAGGACTTTGCTCATTAGATCAATATTTTGAGAATGTTAAAATAATAATTTTAATATTTTTCGCGGATAGTCTAGTCGGTCATGTGACCATTTTACTTTTGGCTTTTTCATGATTTGAGCGATATTTGAGAAAATATGACGAAACCATGATTTTTGCTCAAACGGAGGAGTTTCATGAGATGAGGGAAATAATAATTATGAAAACAAGGGATGTAAGGCATGGGACCGGCCACGGCTAGGGCATGGCCGGCCGGCTAGGT
>JAJJMB010000744.1:0-10716 GCA_023531105.1 Papaver atlanticum | reverse complement strand
CCCAAATAACAATCCAGAGAAGAAGAAGCAAAAGAAAATTAATTTTGATCTTGAAAAGAAACCCTAACCCTCTTCAACATATCTCTGTTTCTTCCCATTAGAAAAAAACCCTCTTCCAAAAACTCTGTTTATTCGAAAATCACAATGAATCCAAAATTCAAATTTTCAGGTACCTTCAATTATGCCGTGAAACATCAGGGTGAATTTTTGGTAGGAAGTGACACAAGGTGTACAATTCAAACTAAACCTGTTGTCAGAAGAGAACTTAATAAACGCAATGAAGAGAAATTCAACATGAAAATCCACTCTGTGTACAACATATTCAAAAGACAAATCCTTTTGCACACGGAGGTGATACACAATAATCATGGTTTAAATTACTTGCTGGATTGGGTTATATCCAAATTAATCGGGTATACTTAATAAAACAAAATACGGTCGTCCAAAGTCCCTTGACCATATATTTTCAAAAATCTCTAGACTACCCCTATTTAATTAGAGCTAATAAATCTTGTTTAGTTTAATTAATTTAGTTTGATTAATTTGTTGGATTAAAAGTTAGGAAATCATGTTCTAGTTATATCGAACTTATGGATTTTGCTGGAAGATTTTTGAGGAAAAAATTTGTTTTGCGAGTTTTGTTTGTAATGGAAATGAAACCACACTAACCAAACACTACTAAGAAGGGATTGCACAGCTGTTTAATGGTTTCATGTTATTCAAAATTACATACGAAATCAACACTTTCAGGACTGGAAGTATGAGCATGCTCGAAAATATAGAAAATAACGACCATTCTTAGTTGGCATGTTGGAAATAAATAATGATATTTGTCATACAGAGAAATGTGTTATAAATGGTTCATTTATAACACACAGAGACATGAGTTTTGACATTCAAAGAAATGTATTATAAATGGTTCATTTGTCGGCAAGAAAATAATTTCTTAACTTGCCGACTAAACTATAGTCGTCAACAAAAATTTCAAATACTGAAGACTAAACTAAACTAGTCAAGGTAGATATCTAAGGATTATGACGACCCAAAAACTTATTGAATCAAAATCGTAAAATTACGCATATTAGACCATGGCAACTTTTGATAACAAGAAAAGTCGCCATGCTAAAAATATATCTCTTTGTCGACTTTTCATAAATTTGAAATCATATTCTATATGAGATTGGGTACGATTTTGTACCCAAACTTAAACTGAGTATGCATATCATACCCAATCTCATATCCGGTAGCCCCAAATTTCTCAAATTCAGTTTTAGATTCATTTAGATTTTTCGTTTTCCTTTTCTTTTTTTTTATAATTTTTATTTCATCACATAGGGTTCAAGCGTTGGAGATGGATTTTGAAGATCGATGGATGGGTTTTAGTTTGGATTACAGTTACAAAGAAACTAATTACATGTATTAATAGTGAGGGTAATCTGGTCTTTTAACACCTTTTAAACACCCCTAAGCGCACTCTCTTAGATGGGCTTAAATTTTATACACCCCAATTAATCCGAGTATACAATCCATCCACAAGTCCGGTCTTGGCACAAAGCGGCTGAAGAAGTACAAAAAAATGGGGCAGCAAAACTTTGTTTTATTCGGCAAGTTCCTATGATAATCAACATTTTTTTTTGTTGAGCCACGTGGATGAACAAACTCTGTTTTCCACTATGGAAAACTAGAGCAAAATGAACATATTTGGTTTTCCAGGGCCCACTAATATTATTTTTTTAATATAAAATGTTTTGTAGGATAAAGATAAAATATAAAATATAATATTTAGGTGAGATAAAATAGGATGAAATGATATAAAATAGGATAAAGTGAGATAAAATAGGATTAAAAGTAGTAAAGTAAGCTTTGGGGATTAGGAATTGTACTTGGCGTGAGTGGAAGGGTCGTGGGCGTTTGAGGAAGGCTCGCGGGCGTGTGATGATGGTCCGCACGTTTTTAGCAAAAACGCCAGCGATTATCCTACCAAAGCCCGTCCTTCCATCAAACGCGCGCTACATGTTCCATCTCACTCAACAAACCAACAAATTAGTTGGCTTGAACATCCATTTTTCATGTTTGTTGAGTCCATAGTGGGATCAAAATCAACAAATTTCAAGTTTGTTGAGTCTATAGGAAGTGCTCTTACATGAGAGATAATACGAGGAAATAGACTTTTTTATGAGTGTAATTTTAAATAATTATTCATTGGCAAAAGGGAGTGACAAACAACAAATATAAAAGTTAAAGGTCCAAAGACTGATTTTTAAAAAAAAAAATAGATAAAGGCCTTCAACAAGGCTAATGATCCCCCTCAACTGTTGGCAAGAGCCAAACAGGAGGCACAAACCAGTACATAGAGGCATTGTTTGTTTTATCCCATTGGGCTACAGAATTACAGACCCACGGTTGAAAGCTAAAAATACAAGCTACAAATCTAGAAGAGAAAAACTGAATGTCTTTGAAAATAGCATCCGTACGCGAGTCTCCATCGAACTGGCCAGCTGAAAATTGATCGATAAGAGACTTTGCATCACTTTCAACAATGACATGAGTTAATTGTTGCTCCAAGGCTTTCTTCAGGACTTCCCATATGGCTCTGGCTTCAGCTTCTTCAGCAGATTTAACTTCAAACACCAAGGAGGCACAAAAGGTAGCTTTCTTTGAAAAATCTCTCATCACAAACCCTGCACCATTAGCTCCAGAGATGTCATCATAGGTTCATCAGTATTACATTTGATCCATACAATAGAGGGGGGCATCCAAGAGTCACATATGTTAACAGGAGTGGTGGGTGAGACAGTGAGACAAGTCTTTCTTGTTAAAAGCATGGCTCTAGCCCTAGCAAGGAAAGTAGTGTGGTTTTCCTGAATGTTTTGAAAAATAAGGTTATTCCTACTGGTCCACAGAGACCACAGAATGGAAACAAAGAGGCATTGAGCTTCCTCAGGGAGTTTAGATAGAGGATCAATTAACCAAAACATCAATGAAGGATTTATTTTGAAAGAACTAAGAGTTAATGCAGAAATCAGAAAGAAACCAAACACGACTAGCAAAGGGGCAGAGAACCAAGGCATGCAAAATGGACTCTTGAGGATCATTACACCTGGCACAGTTAGTGATTCTGGCATTCACAACTCGGAGAATACCCATATGGGTTTGAATTTTAGAGGCTTGAAACAAAGTAGGAGTTCCAAGATATTTTTCTCCCAAGTCTCTGTTATTAATCTGTAGAATATTAGCTAACATGGCTTTCCTATGTTCAGGTATTTTCTTACTGAATAAGATACCAGATTTATCAAAAATAATTTCTTGCCCAGAAGTTAAACAGTATTTTTGAAGTTAATCTTTGATAATTTGAAAATTCTGGACTGTAGCTTTAGAGAATAAGAGGGAATCATCAGCAAACAACAGATGTGTCATTTCAGGAGCATCTTTACAAACCTTGATGCCTTCTAAGATCCCTTTCTTTTGAAGGCTATCAATGTAAGAAAAAAGAGCTTCAGAGCAAATGATATGGAGATAGGGGGAAAGAGGATCCCCCTGTCTAAGGCCTCTTTCAGGTTGGAAATAACCTGTAGGGATACCATTGAGAAGAACAGAATAGGAGACTGTAGAAACACTTTCAAGGAAAGACCATTCCGTCTTATCATAAGCTTTGGACATGTCAAGTTTAATGAAAGGAATGCATTCAGTTTTGTCACAACGATTGACAGTAAATAGAGCCTCATTAGCCAGCATAATATTATAAGAAATACTCCTCTTGGGGATAAGGGCACTTTGGTTTTGAGAGATAATACTATTCATAAAAGGTTTTAGTCTATTAGCCAGAGTTTTGGAAAGAATTTTGTAAATGAAATTACACAACCCTATTGACCTGTATTGGGAAACAAGTTCAGCAAGAGGGACTTTAGGAATGAGAGCTATAATAGTATGATTAAAGATTTTAGCTATATGACCTGTCCTAAAGCAAGTTTGAGTCATATCAATAACAGCCTCACCAACTATGTCCCAATATTTTTGATAAAACATACCAGTAAAACCATCAGGGCCTGGAGCTTTTTTCCCCCAATTTGAAAGACAACATTTTTTATTTCATCTGCAGTTAGAGGCAGATTCAAGATGGAATTTTCTTCAGGAGAGAATTTAATAGGGAGCTCAACAAGAATCTCATCTTGGAATTGTTGGGAGTGAGAAGAATACAGGTTTTTGAAATAATTTATGAAAGAAGTACCAATACTATCTCTATCAGTTAGAATAGTATTAGTAAAATCTTTTATCCAGCTAATAGCATTTCTTTTTCTCCTAAAGAGGGTAACCCTATGGAAATAGGGTGAATTTCTGTCACCTTCCATAAGCCAAACCTCCATGGATTTATCCTTCTAATACAGTTCCTCTAGATTGTAAAGGTATTCTAATCTAGCTTTTAGTCTAGAGGTAGTACTAGTATCAGTAGGATTAGAGACCTGAACCTCCGCCAATTCCTTTCTAATGGTAGTAATATTATTTTGGATATTACCAAAAGAAGATTTATTCCAGTCCCTAAGACCTCTTTTAGTATTTAAAAGCTTAGCTTTTAATTTATAGGAAGGGGAGCCTACAACATTAACAGACCAAGAGTTAGCAATGATATCTCTGCAAGTAAGATCCTCAATCCACATAGCCATAAAGTGAAAAGGTCTAGGCATGCAAACTTCCTCATAATTGAAACCTATATGCATATGGCGGTGATCAGAAGAGTCTCTTGGTAAATTATTAACACACAGTTTAGGGCAAAGGTCTTCAACAATTTGATTTAAAAAACATCTATCAAGTCTGTTGAAAACAGAATTAAATCAGATCCTTGTTGTATATTATACCAAGTAAATCTAAGGCCAGAAAAACCAGGATCATGCAAGTTGCAAATAAAACAGAAGTTTCTAAGGTTTTCAAAATCAGAATCATTGACCTCTAACCCACCATTTTTATCTTCAGTCCCTAAGACATCATTAAAGTCACCTATAAAGAAAACTGGTTCATCTAAGGGAGCATTAGAAAGTTGACATTGTTGTTCCAAGAAAGCATGTCTCAAACTACTATTGGGTTCACCATACATAAAATTGATATGACAAGTTTTAGAGTGAATTATGTCAGGAGAAGTAACATAGTTGCCCCTCAAATTGGATGAAACAATGTTGAGTTGAATTTCCTTTTTCCAAGCCAGAACCAGACCACCATTTCTACCAAGACTAGAAACATTGAAAGTGCAAGAGAATCCCATGTTTTAAGCTTCCTAGCTGTCATATCTTTGTTCATTTTAGTCTCAGAAAGAAAGATAATATCAGGGTTAACATTCCTACATAGTAAGCTAAGTTCCTTATTAGCAGACTTTTTTCCAAGGCCTCTAATGTTTCAAGCAATCAAATTGATGTTATTAACAGGAAATTGGGTTCTATCATTATTGGAAGTATCAATTAAAGGGGGGGGGGGGGGGGGAGTTGAATTTACCTGAGTGGTGGAGTCAGATCCACCACCAAGAGAAGTACTGGTAGCATCACCACTCTGTGAGGAATTTTGGGTAGAATCGAGACTAGAAGTAGCAGCATTGAGCTGAGAATTATTGCGGACACCATTGTTGCTTGGAGAATTATCAGCAGGTACATTGTAGCTTCCATAGGAATCAGTCAAAGGTTGGGTATTGAGAGAACAGTTAGATAGATTGATAGCAGGTAATTTCCCCAATTTAGTGATAGGAGGACAAAGTTTGGCATAATCAGGTTCGGAGTTATCCTGCTCTTCTGGAATCACTACTAAACTAGCTAAGCTGGAATTAGCTCTAGTTATTTTTCTCAAATCAGCTCTAGGGTTATTTTTCCTTTTGAGGTTAGAGAGAGTGTCCTGCTCAGCTGAAATAAGAGTTCCCTTGGTGATAATTGGTGTTGTACTAGGGACAACAGCAGTTTTGAATCTTCTTGAGGAATTAGATGTTCGGATCGGTACACTCGTAGTCGATTCATTGCTAGTGATTGAAGCTTCAACAGTAACATTCTGGGTGGTGACCTTTTTGAAGATAATTGGTAAACCATTGTTTTGCTAAGTCAAATTTTGCTGAATCGGTCCAACACCAGAAATCTTCAAAGATGTTGATCGATTGAAAAAAGGTCCCATTTGGAACATGTTTGATAAACCCTTTTGGTTGATATTATCCATTGTCTTATTACTATCCGCAGCTTTTCCTTTATTGCAAACAGGAGTAACAATAGACTCTACTTGAGTATCTGGCACAATCTCAGTTTGTTGCATAACAGTATCCAATATTGCAGTGGAAGTGGTTGCAGCTTGTTTATTTTTTGGTACCGACAGTATCATGAGTCTTGAGATAGCAGGAAGAACATATTTATTGCTGGAGGAAGCAGCTTCTTTAAATTTTTTCTGCTTCAATTTCTAAGATGAACAGTTTTGAACTTTATGATCAAGCACACGGCATGAAGTACATAAATATCTTGGAACTTTGATGTATCTGCATTTAATTAGGAATGGTTCAGTTCTACCACTGGTGAAGAGGGGGATGCCAATTGGTAATGCTTTCTCCACTGGAATCCTGATACACACTTTCACATTCTTCTTTAAGGGGTGGTTACCATATGGATCTAGATCTTCAAATAGTTCTCCCATCTTGAAAGTAAGTTTTTGAAGGTCTTCAAATTCGGTGCATTCATTTGGAATATTATATAGAATAGACCACATTAGTTCCTCAGTGAAGTAGAGCTAATGATTTGCTGGCCAGCCCTCTTTTGGAACAACTTTTAGTACCATTAGATAACCACAAACAAACCAAGGTCTCTGAGAGTTTATTCTATTGAAATCATCTTCATCTAAGAAACAAATAAGGACTTTGTTTCGTAAACCACTGAATGTTGTAACAGTCGGAGATTGAGCTAGAGGCCACTGGTTACAGATATAGAAGCGGATGTATGAGGTAGGAACCAGGGTTTCACAACATAAGTATCCCGATATACACCATTTCCAATTAGTATCAGATTCAGCTAGCACAATTTTTTTGTCGATGAATACTGGTTTAGAAAGAGTGGAAGGTAAAGTTAATTTCTCATCCATTTGAGCAGACAGGTTTTGAATATCTTGGTCTAACTTTTGATGATTTTCTGGTATATTTGGGGATTCCATTAGGTAAGAGAACTTGATATATATGAATAGAAGCTGATTGAGATGAGAATTCCAAATAAACAATATAATATGCAATTGTATAGAAAGGAATCTCTTTGTAGTACAAAAGTGGCATTGATCATAGGCAATGTGGATGGAGAAGCAGCATAAGGGTTTTATTTGTTTATGTTTTTGAACCTTAAAAAGGGAATGAGAAGACTGTTGGAAAAAGTTTGGAAAATTTTCAGGAGAAAATTGGTGTAAAATAGTTGTTATAGCACTGCTATGACTGTATTGGGGGCAAGGTTTATCATACGATGTGCTTTCAGTTCCATACTTTATCAGTGTGGAGATGTATGTGTTCACGTGAGTTCGATGATAAGAGAAACAAGTCATGACAAATCCAATGATCCAATGTAAACTTTCCTGGGGTATGAGGGATTGGTGCGTAAACATGGTGAGGTAAGAGGTTGGTGAATCATTAATGGTTTTGTCTTTTTTTAGATCAACATAGGTATGATGGTACAAACTGCCAAATGTAATAATGGTAATGGAATTGCAAAATTGATGGTGGGGGTATAAATGGAGGGAAGGATTATGTGGTGGCTGATGATTTTTGTTGAGGAGTTTTAGTTTGGCAATAGGCTTATGTTTGATGGTTGAGCTAGTAACCCATCTGGTAGATATGCCCCAAACCGCAATGGTGCCTCTCAACTGATGCTGCATTCTTCTAATCTGCATAAAACACGAAATTTTAATTAGACCCTAAAAAACTTTGTAAGAGTTAGATGACCTACCAATACTCCACTTGAAGGCAGTTCCATAGGAATTTATGGCTAATGAAGCGGTTAGGTGTTGAAAATAGGTTTTTATAGGGTAATTATTATGATGAAATTGAAGGGAATACGCATGGCTTTGAAAGGACGTGAACAACCAAGTGACGGGACTGATTACCAAAGGCCATAAATGGCAGTTAATAGGAAAATTTGTGCATTTAAAAGGGTTGTTTTGGAAGAAAATTAGCATAGCCATTAGCAAATTTACCAGAAAGGGGAAGGTTTAGAGAAAAATTCTAAAGATATGGCAGGTTCCAGTAACTCCATTCCGTCAGTTTCTGCCAATTCCGATCAATACAACCTAGCCAGAGCTCAAGCTTTTCACTTGAAATGGATGAATTGATGAGGTTGAGGGATGAAGTTCAGGGTGAGATAAACAGGCGTGCAAATGAGGAGGCTCAGCGATAGAGGGAAGAGGAAGAGAGGAAGAGGAAAGAAGAAGAAGAAACTGAATCACTTTTTGCTGCATGGGTACCAAAGCATTTTGAAAGGTCTGATCGGAAAGAAGAGGAGAGATGTTTGAAGCGTCAGAAATGGCCCAAGAATGGCAGTGTAACTGAGAGTGATTCCGGGTGAGGTTCTGATGCATGGTTTGAATATCCATTGGAGGAGATAAACTCCAGTGAAGAGGATTCTGATGCTGCGGAGGACAAGCAGAAGATGCAGAGATATCTTGATTGGAAACTGCGAATACGGTTTGATTTTGAGAGAGCCAATCCAAAGATATTTTCCAGAACCATGCAGGAGGGAGAACCCAGAGTTGAAAGACAAACCCTTGTGAGAGTATATCCAAGAGCCGCTCCTGAAGAATCAACCAGTGAATCTGATGAAGATCTCCCTGAAGATTTCGGAGACGAAGATGATGTAGAAGATAGTGATGATGAGAGTTCATCGTCTGGCGATGGTGATACTTCCCTTGCTTCATCAGGCAGTAGTTGCAGTGAACGGTATGAGGAAGATGAGGACTGGAGTTACGATGAGGAGGATTTTTAGAGTTCTCTTTTGGGGTATAAAGAACAGCTAGATTTTCAGACTTTGAAAAAAGTTTGATAATGATCAACAAGTTTTTTCCAAAATGGCCAACTCTATGCTTACTCCTGGTCTTCTGAATTCTGTTGTGGATGATGGTAAAAGGGTTCTAAATTTTTCTCTCTTTTCGACCGGTCTTGGTAAGTGAAGTTTGTGTTGCTTTTTGTTGATAACAGGTAGCGTTGGTGTTATTTGTGAAGTTGATGATGGATAATTTTTGTTTGTGAAACTCAGTAATGTCTTTATGATGGGGGTTTTTGTTGTAAGTTTTATAATGGGTATCAATGTTTTGGTCTGTAAGAAGTGTAGGCGGGGTGGGGATATGTTTGAAACTCTTTTTGTACTTTGAGTGCTAGTATTGATAATCTTAGTTCTATGAATATATTTAGTACTGAATCTTGTAACGAAGAACCACAAATTGGTAAAAAAAACAATGAAGAATCTTAGTAAACTACTGATTATTGAGTAAGAATTCCAAAAGTTGCTATGAAAATCATGAGTTTGCATCTGAGAATTTCTTCAAGAGAAACTGACGTCACGGTGACGGGTCAGAGCTTTTATCAAATCCTTTCAGGTCGTTCGGTTCGTCCTAAGACTGATTTGTAATAAGTGGAAGGACATTAATTTGATTAATAATAAGAATATTTAGTCAATGACTAGAACAGTATCTCCGATTTTTGTAATGGTGATTAGCTTCAATGATTGATTGATTCCTTTTAAAGTAATTGTGATTCAAAGAAACTTGAATACGATAAAATGAAAACTTGAGTTATATCCGTATGTATTAGACAATTTTCTCTACTTGTTTGATGATAGAACTTCGATGATCTTCTAGCACCCGGCCAAAGAAAATATTCAATCGTAGTCAAAGTTGACTGACGCATTCAAATGTTTAAAAGGGCAGCACTTTATTGTCTTCTTTGGGCACTAATAATGCTAGGGCCGGCCCTGTCCAGCCAGTTTCAAATTGGCCTCAGTAAAGCACCGAAAAAAATTCAATTCAATTTCAACATGTATTCTCCTAGAGATGGGCTGACATGGGTGTTCTTGGACAAGTAGTATACCAAAGAAAAAAATTACATTTGAATCAGTGCTAGACAGATACAAGATCAATCATACCGGAAACTGCACCTCCAAGGACTCACCCAATTGCACATATTATGGATGCTCATAACCAGCTGGCTATTGGGATCTCAACACCCGCTACGACTAGGCATTGTTTTAAAAAGCATTTGGTTTCCCGCACCAAAATAACCCAATAAATCTATGATCTTTCTTCCACACATCCAGCTAAAAGTCATTAGTTTTATGCATGGGGTTTCATTTTTCAGTTGCTAAAAGTCATTAGTCCTTAGCTATCTATAAGCAAGAATATACAATGTAGTTATGAAATTTCAACTCCAATTAATCTCTTACCCACAACTGTGCCAAAACAGAAAACTCCTCTAATATTACATTTGTGGGTAACAAAGGTGGGTTTACTTGCATGAGGTTTTCTTGGATCATACAATTGCAGATTCACATTAAGATGCAAAATCATATACAATACGGTACTATTTTAATCAACACTAGCTAATCACGTTTTAACTACGTTACAAAAGAAAAGGGGATTAACTAATCAATCTTTCTAACCCATCGTAAATCATCATTAATACAATCATCACTTTCTTTTCCGAGGATATAACAATCATGTGGTTGGAAATGTGTATAGTTT
>JAJJMB010000731.1:0-27357 GCA_023531105.1 Papaver atlanticum | reverse complement strand
TCTGCACCTTTTTTGTCTCTAATGTCTAAGGAAAATTCCTGCAACAATAGGATCCATCTAATCAATCTAGGTTTTGTATCCTTCTTGGAAAGAAGATACTTCAAAGCAGCATGATCAGTGAAGATTATAACCTTAGAACCTAAGAGATAGGATCTAAACTTGTCTAAGGCGAACACAATGGCTAACAGTTCCTTCTCCGTAGTAGTATAGTTCAACTGGGCATCATTCAGAGTTTTGCTAGCATAGTAAATCACATGGAGTAATTTGTTTTCTCGCTGACCTAGCACAACACCAATAGCAAAATCTGAAGCATCACACATGATCTCAAAGGGTAGGTTCCAGTTAGGTGCCTGGACTATGGGGGCGGTAGTGAGTAAAGTCTTAAGCTTCTCAAAAGCCTCTAAACAAGCATCATCAAAGACAAACTTAACATCTTTTGCAAGCAAATTGCAAAGAGGTCTAGAAATTAAGCTAAAATCTTTAATGAATCGACGATAAAAACCTGCATGCCCTAAGAATGACCTAATATCTCTTACGGTTTTTGGGACCTGTAAAGTCTTAATAAGGTCAACTTTGGCTTTATCTACCTCTATACCCTTAGATGATACGATATGCCCTAAAACAATTCCTGAACAGACCATGAAATTACATTTCTCCCAATTAAGCACTAAATTCTTCTCCTTACACCTAGTCAAAACTAATGACAGATGATGCAAGCACTCATCAAAAGACGAACCAAATACTGAAAAATCATCCATAAAGACCTCTAAGAACCGTTCTACCATGTCAGAAAATATGCTCATCATACAACGCTGAAAAGTTGCAGGGGCATTACAAAGCCCGAAAGGCATGCGTCTATACGCGAAGGTACCAAAGGGACAGGTAAAAGTAGTTTTTTCTTGGTCTTCAGGGGCAATAACGATCTGATTATATCCGGAGTAGCCATCTAAGAAGCAGTAGTGACTATGTCCAGCTAATCTCTCTAGCATTTTGTCGATGAAAGGAAGGGGAAAGTGGTCCTTCCTAGTGACCTTGTTCAATTTCCTATAGTCAATACAAACACGCCAACCCGTGGTCACTCGAGTTGGGATTAACTCATTATTTTCATTCTGGACTACAGTAATACCGGATTTCTTGGGGACAACCTGAACAGGGCTGACCCACTTGCTGTCTGAAATAGGGTAGATAATGCCTGCATCTAACAACTTAAGAACCTCGGTTCGAACTACCTCTTTCATATTAGGGTTTAGTCGACGTTGCATCTCCCTAGAAGGTTTGGTTTCTTCCTCTAAATAAATCTGATGCATACAAACTGTAGGACTTATACCCTTAATGTCTGCTATGGTCCATCCTAAAGCTTCCTTGTTGTTTTGAAGAACGGTTACTAACCTACTTTCTTGATCACTATCCAAGTTGGATGCTACAATCACAGGTAAAGTTTCAGATGGGCCTAAAAACACATACTTCAAGCAATCTGGTAATGGTTTAAGGTCCAACTTAGGAGGCTTTCCTAACGAAGGAACTAGAGTAGACTCAGAAACTGGTAATGGTTCGAACTTAGATTTCCAAACATTGCTAGTGTCAAACAAAGGGGTTGAATCTAACAAAGCATTCACCTCATTAATCACATTATCATCATCAAAATCAATCCCGAAATGGGCTAGGCATTTCTCTAGTGGATCTTCTAACAAAGTGTTTGGTAATGACTCCTCGACTAATGTTCCTATCATGTTGACCTCTTCTATGCTCGAGTCATCTCGTTCAGAGGGTAGCTTACTAATATGAAAAATGTTCAACTCAATGGTCATGTTACCAAAAGACAGATTCATAATACCGTTTCGACAGTTGATGATCGCATTAGATGTAGCTAAAAACGGGCGACCTAGAATTACCGGTATCTGGTTCTCTAGGTCAGGGACAGGTTGGGTATCTAGGATAACAAAATCCACTGGATAAATAAACTCGACCTCAATAAGAACATCCTCGATCACACCACGAGGAATTTTTACGGACCTATCAGCTAACTGAAGTGTTATCTGGGTAGGTTTCATCTCACCAAGTCCTAGCTCAAGGTACACATGGTATGGGAGTAAGTTCACACTGGCTCCTAAGTCAAGCAGCGCTTTCTCAACACGGTATTTCCCTATTGTACAGGCAATGGTAGGGGAACCTGGGTCTTTATACTTAGGAGTAGTAGTATTCTGAATAATAGAACTCACATGACTAGCTAGGAAGACTTTCTTATGGACACCGAGCTTACGCTTTCGCGTACACAAGTCCTTAAGGAACTTGGCATAAGGAGGAATCTGCCTAATTGCATCTAATAATGGAAGGTTGATAGTTACCTGCTTAAAAAACTCCAAAATGTCATTAAAAGTGGACTCCTTCTTAGTTGGTACCAGCAATTGTGGGAATGGGGCTCTAGGAACAAAGTTTGGCTTATCAGGGGCCTTATCAGTCTCCTTAGAGGTTCCATCAATCTCTTCAGCTTCTGATTCAGAAGGGTGAACTACAGCATGTTCACTATCAGGCATGGAAACCTTATTGTCTATTTCTCTACCACTCCTAAGGGTTTTGATTGAATTCACATGATCAGATGATCTTCCTCCTATTTCATGAACTCCTCTAGGATTAGGTTGAGTTTGACTAGGAAAACTCCCACTATCTCTCTCACTTAGAATCTTAGCCATTTGACTAACTTGAAGTTCTAACTTAGCAAGAGATTTGGCATTATGTTGAAAATTCTGCTTGGTTTCCTCTTGAAAACTAGCCTGGTTCTTTAGTAATACTTCTTGGGTCTTTACGAACATGTCCTGGCTCCTTTTTAATAAGCTAAGAGATTCCTCTAAGCTAGTTATTCTATTCTCAGAAGGGTTCTGGAACTGGGCTTGACCCGAAGGGTTCTTATTATAACCAAAACCTGGGGGAGGCTGAGAATTACTAGACTGTCCTTGACTCTGTCCTTTAGACCAAGAGAAATTAGGATGGTTTCTCCAACCAGGGTTGTAGGTCTCTGAGTAGGGGTCAAACTTCTGTCGGTTTTCAAATCTAGCATTGTTATAGACAGCATGGGCTTGCTCTTCACTATCCTGACCTTCCCAAAACGAGTTATTGGGTTCTATTCCACAACTAGAAACTTGAGAGGCTCTAATCCTATTATCCGGTTCAGCAAAAGACCTATGTTTAGATTGATTCAATTCCAAAGCTTCTAACCTTTTAGACAAAGCAGTAAACTTAGCATCAGACCCAAAGCCTGTATCAACCACATTGGTGCTACTTCTATTGATCAAGAGTCTTTTAGGGGGTTCAACACAAGATTCCCACTGTTGGGATTTTTCAGCGACATCTTCTAAGAAGGACAACGCATCATCGGCATTTTTACTAGTGAACTCACCAGCGCACAAAGACTCGACCGTGGCTTTGGTCGAATAATCCAAACCATCATAAAGAATCCCTACTAGTTTCATTTTGTCAAACCCATGGTGAGGACATTGGGATAAGAGATCATTGAATCTCTCTAAAAACCTATAAAGAGATTCTCCCTCTTGTTGTACACTAGCACTAATTTTCTGCCTAACTGCTATAGTTTTATGCTTAGGGTAGAATTTAAAATAGAAGGCATCAATAAGTTCCTTCCATGTTTTTATGGATTCAGATGGTAGGTTGTTAAGCCAGGTCTTGGCTTTATCTCTCAGGGAAAAGGGGAACATCCTAAGTTTCAAGACTTCTTCACTAAGGTCTTTAATATTAATTGTTCCACAAATTTCTTCAAAGTCCCTAATGTGAAAGTAAGGGTTTTCATCATCTTTTCCTAAGAATATAGGGATCATCTGAAGAATACCAGGTTTCAACTCATAACTAGACGTAGAGTCTGGCAACTTAATGCACGATGGTCGGTTGGTCCTAGTTGGGTACATGTACTCCTTCAAAGTTGTCATTGTTGGCACAGTAAAAATCCTAGGGGTGAATTCCTCACTAAGACTTAAATTCTCAAAATTGAAGTTTCCGAAAACAGGGCTCTCTAAAGAAGAGTCTTCGAGCTCCCCGTCTTCAAAAGAAAAACCTCTAGGCTCGTCACTAATCAAACGGCCAAAAGTGTCTCTTTTCCAAGCACGCTCACTAATGGACTTGAGCGATTTTGGCATACACTAATAAAAAATAAAAATAAAAATCCTAAAGAAGGGAGGTTCTAAGCAAACACACAGCAGGCTGACTCCACTAAAGCAAACCTAAAAATTTCTAGCAAAAAACAAGCATGATGGCTCCACTTAGATTGTTTCTAGACCAGCTCCTAATCTTTCGAAAAGGAATTCGTTACAATTTAAGCAAACCTCTCTGGATCGATCCTAATAAAGTGAGTCGAAGAGAAGTAGGGGAAGCTCAGAGGAGCTTTGATACCCCCACCTCTTTGGCAACGCTTCCTTGGGTTACAAGGCGACTCTAATCGACTCACAGTAATCTTCCTGAACTTCAAAGTATGCTTAAAAGAGTAACCAATATTTTTCGAACGACTTTCCTATTAAGCTCGTTACCCTATAGGTCTCGTTCTAGTCAATATTTTAGGTTTGGGTTCACGTAGGTTATGTTTTCCTAAGGCGGGCAAGAAGAGAACGGTGATGAAATCCGAACCCTTATCTTATATGGCCAGTCCTTGCCCTTTACTAGGAAATTAAAGTCTGTATTCAGTCCTCAACATATATTCACCTTAAGGCAGACAGTAAACCCGCTGACAGGGGATTCGCGGGTGTTTCGAAAAACTTACCTCCCGTACCAGACGGGCGAAGAACCGCTGAAGTCGACTCGGGCCACGACTCCTATGTCATGTACGAACCCGAGGGGCCGAGACGATATCGTAATCGTCGTCCTTCCCTGCAAACAGTTTGTATTTAAAACTACCCTTCCGTAGGGTTTAAAAAAAATAAAAAAAAATTGTCCAAGTGTTTAAATGTCCCAAAAATAAAAATAAAATACAAAAATAAATCCCTATATACAGTTTCTAAAAATAAAATCTAAAACATAAAAATAAAATAAAAATCTAAAAACCTAATAAAATAAAAAATAAAATAAATATTTTATGTCCTTCTTTTCCTTTTCTTTTAGCTTTTATCTTTGGCTCCTAATCTCTTAGTCACCAAAGTCTTTGGCTTAAATTTTTTTTTCCGGTCCAAACTCCAAACCTGTAGCACAAAGAAATATACCCAAAGAAACGTAAAATAGAACAAAGAGAAAATAATAAAAATCTAAAAAAAATAAATCTAAAAAAAATAAATCCATTTTCAAATGATGAAGGTGAAGTGCCCTGAATCCAAAACTCGGGTGCCTTTAGCAGCTCGGCTGTCTTGGGGGCGCCCTTATCCATTTTTAGGATGCTTTTAGTAATTTTGGTGGGTGCCTTTAGCACTTTTTCTTGGGGTTTTTCCAACACTTTTTCGGGGTTCTTCCGGTGCATTTCTGGGGTGCTTCCGGTGCATTTCTGGGGTGCCTTTAGTACTCTATCCTGGGGTGTAAAACACCACTTTACGAGCTAATTTCGTCGCAAGAGCTTATTTCTCTAAAAATACCTACAAAGACATAAAACACCATAATAAGTACAAAAATGGGTACTAATAATATACACAATAGAGATAAAAATAGACACATAAATGCGTCTATCATGCTCCTTACGCTTCTGATCCCAGCAGGATGCAGGGTACTACGCACTTGATTCCCTTAGCTGATCTCACCCACAACTAAGAGTTGCTACGACCCAAAGTCAAAGACTTGATAAACAAATCTGTCTCACACAGAAAAGTTTATTGGAATAGATAAATCTGTCTCCCATAAAAATACCTACGAGTTTTTTTCCGTCTTTTGATAAATCAAGGTGCATGGGAACCAATTGATAAACCGGACTTATATTCCCGAAGAACAGCCTAGTATTATCAATAACCTGACAATAATCTTAATCGTATGGTAGCGAAACAAGATATTGTGGAATCATAAACGATAAGTCGAAGATGTTTGTGACTACTTTTAATCTTACCTATCGGAGATAAATCTCAAGCAAATCTTAGCAAAGATAATACTCAATCACAATAGTAAAAGTAAGATCAGAACACGCAACTACAGAGAAAATAGTTGGGTCTGGCTTCACAATCCCAATGAAGTCTGTAAGTCGTTAACCTACAGGGTTTCGTGAAAAAACTAAGGTTAAATGAGAGTCGACTCTAGTCGCAACTAGTATCACACAGGAAGTGTGGGGATTAGGTTTCCCAGTTTCTAGAGTTCTCCTTTATATAGTTTTCAAATCAGGGTTTGCAATCTTAGTTACCTTGGTAACAAAGCATTCAATACTCACCGTTAGATGAAAACCTGATTAAACCCAAGCTAATATCTTTCAAACGTTAGATCGAACTTAGCTTGTTATACACAAATGAAATGTACCCTCATTTAGTTTATGTAACCGTACCTAAACGTGTACACTATGTTGGCTTAACAATAGTTAACCGAGGTTAGCTATATGAACACTCTCATATCAACCTTATTCATCTTAACTATAACTAGTTCAAATGACTCAAATGAAACCAGTTAAAGAGTTGTTCAATTGCTATATTGTCATAGAAGTATACAAGAACACAATTGAAGCAAAATCGGTTTGATTCACTCCAATCAATTCATGAACATTATAGCCACGGTTTGCAAAGAATGCATTCCTTATTATATAAATGTATTTGTTCATGTCACAACCGATTTTAGAACTTTAACCATTCAAGTATGCAAACGGGTACGCATACTTGAAATATCAAGACCAAGTTTGGTGTTCGCCAGTATGCGAACGGGTACGCATACCTCCAAACCCAGCAGAAATTTCCGGTCACAAACCTACGCCAGTATGCATACGGGTACGCGCACTTAGGTTCCCGGACTTCTCAAACCAACAGGTACGCATACGGGTATGCATACTATGGTTCCCGGACATGGATCACACATATGCAAGAGTGCACAACATGTTTATAATCCAATGTTGCTTAAGTGTTCTAAACTCTTATTTCAATCATTTAAACTTTCTTAGAGGATGACAATAGCCGTTTTCACACACTATTAACATCAAAGCAATTTTAAAGTTATTGAAATAATCATAACGAAATATTCCAAGTCTACACAAAATGATTGTATCACACAAACCATGTAAGATGTTACTCGGCGATTTTCACATGATCATCTTTTGACTTTCGTCAAGAATATAAGATGAACTTAGTTGAAGCAAAAGCTTACCAACACATATTTCGAGAAATATGTAAGCAAGTTAAACTCAGCTCGAAATCTCAAATGTGCATAATCGAAAACTATAGTAATACGACTTTTGTCTCAATATAGGAGATAGAGTAGAAATAGACTTTCCAAGTGATAGATGAGTTTTAGTCTCCACATACCTTTTGTTGATGAAGTTCCACAAGCTCTCCTTAGTAGTTCTGCGTCTTCAATTAATGACCGCTGTGAAGTCTAATGCTCAACTACACAATCTATCCTAGTCCGAGACATTACTTTAAGTAGACTAGAAATCAAGACTTATAGTTTTGATCACTAATATTGACAAACAAGCTTGAGATAGCAACGCTTGCGAGTTCGACCGAGCAGTGCTCTAACAATGTTTCTCAAATGAAAACAGCTTCAGAAGTTAAACTGCAAACCCTTCCTATTGATAAAAAAAAATGCTTGGTTCTTCCACTAATCATTGATTTACCACGTCTCATGGAAGGAAGAAATATTCTAACGATGTTTCTAATACTACATACTCAACTCCGGTGATCAGAAAGTATGTCTTTTTTTTAATTCAAAAGGACATGTTCAACGGAAGAGCAAATTGAAGCTGAATGACAATTACTTTGGTCGACTTCAACATACCTTAGATTTAATACTCAAAGGTGTAACTGACATTCGTATGTCTAAACCTATTGGTTTTAGTACTCACCCTGTGAATTCTTCCAGGAAAGTCAGTTCAATATGCTCATCGAACGTTCGAACCAATTATAGCATTAATACAAATCGTTCAAGGAGATTTCAGAAAGGTTCTTCTCAACCTAATGTGAAGAATGATGTTCAAGATGTGGAAAAGGTACATGTATATGGAAGCAATAGTGGAGATATGAAGGACAACCTTAATCTGATAATTGAAGGTGTTTTGGGGTAAAAACTGATTCTGCAGTTTTTGGAAAATTTGGGTGTGTTGATGAGAAACAAATTCAAACCCTAAACAAATGTACAGCACATGAGTACTTTTAGATTCGAGAGATCAATCTATAAGACTCTGGCCTAAACCAAGAAATGGCTGTTCTAGATTCAATTCGGTCACAAACTGAAGGAGAAGGGTTGATCTTAGGGAGAGAAGCGAAGAAGGTGTTTGAGATCAGAATGTTGAATTATGAAGGTGTGGCTGTTTTATGACTTGTATCAGAATGTGGAACTAGCTTGCAAAATGTAATCTATCAGTTCTGAGTGTTTTCTGGATACTTGTGTTGATAACACTTTTTTTTGAAAATAGGTTGAAAGACCTATTTATATAAGTCATTGAGAGCACCCCTGATCTCGTAGGAAGTGGAGGCAGTTAAGTAGTGGAGAAGTGGGGTTGTGCAAAAGGTGGTGACCATCACGTTTCTATTACGTGGGACGACCGGTCACCCTTTCACCCACTTCTCTCTGTATTAACTGTCCGTCATTTCCTGACACATTCTCGTAATGGGCGCGTTGCACGCCGCACACCTTAAACCACCAGACCAATACCCCAGTGAACATCCCCCAGTTTGTGACACGTTTGATGTCTCGAGTATTTTGTAGGACAATATGTATAACAGGCTGCTGAATGAGTCAAGTCAAGAGACTCGCTGTTTAAAGTAGCATATAGTGCTTTTAGGTCAAATAATAAAATTATTTGTAAGATCAATATTCATAAAGAATCGTTTATATTTGATGCAAATGAAACATCGCTTTCAAACAAACTGCTGAAAAACAATCGATGTGCAGGAAGCATCATTGTTTTAGAGTTCGTCCAAATTAGTCGCGAGTCGAATGTCTTAAAAAGAGCGTGACCGGCCACCTTTGGGCGATCGTTTGGGAACCCTATGAGCAAGCCACAACTTGTCCGATCATTCCCTATGGAGGAGGCATGGCCGGTGATTACAGCGATACCCTGTTGGCCTCCTGAAAATAAATCTAGACCATCCGACCAGGCTAGCGAAGTTGGATGGATGAGATGATTTGCGGCAGTTGCGTATTGTCGTTGGATTATGCAAACAACGCGACCAGCTTCTTTTGGGTGATCGTTCGGAGGTCACATGGGCAATCCGTGGCTTGGCCGATCGCTCCTCGTGGAAGAGGGGTGGCCGATGATCACAACGTCACCCTGTTGGCCATCTAGAATCTGATCTAAGTCGTTCGAATAAGTTGGCAAAGATGGACGGACCCGAATTATTTGTGGCAGTTGCATAATGCCGTTTATTCAATCTAGGGTTTTTAAAACACGCGCGATCACTCTACATTGGGCAATCGTTTCGATGCGCCTATGAATTTTCGTGTGAAGTTCGACCAGCTAGGGATGAAGGTAAGTTGCCGGTGAACACACTGGCACCTCTTTGAACGTCCAAAACACGATCTAAGCCATCCAACTTGGCTGGCTAAGTTGGACGAATGCGGTAGTTTTAAGACCTTTATGGTCGGTCTTAGCTCATTTGAGCTCTTTTTTCAACAGTGCGATCACCCTGATTCTGGATAACGTTCAGGGGTGTTGCGGGTGAACTAAAGGAATTACGATCGACTAGGATGCTAGTGGGACCGCCGGTGGACATTATGGAGGTTGCCTAGTTCCGCTGGGAAGATGCTAAGCTTGTTGAATTGTCTGGCCAAATCGCGTGGCCGTGATAGCTCCTTAAGACTGTCATGGACAGTCTAGGTTTTCCCTAAGGAATTTAAGCGCGTCGATCGTGCTAACTTTTAATTAAAAGCGCGTTGACACGAAAATCTCTTTATCAGAGAGTGGTGCAGCATGTGTGAGTGTTTTCATGCAGATCTCAATACTTACAGTTCAGGAGATTCGTGCTACTCCGCTGCGAGTGAACATTAATCGTCATGTCATGCCAATATTGAGAGTTCAGATGGGGAACATAGCATAGAAAAATACTAGGCGGGAAATGCATTAATGAATAATGCTGGTGGAAAATAAAATTCATAGAATATTTGTGATTGTTGCTATGCACCATTCTGAGTCAATTTTATATATTTACATACAAATATATTGAATTGCTCAATACATCTTTGAGCAAAGAGGTTTATGCACTCGTCACTCTCAAATGGCTTCTGTTCCTTTGCAGGATGACAGCGCATTAAAAACAAGGTTTCACAATTTTGACCCTGAACCGAAAACCACCATCAACATTAAGCCCCCTCCTTAGTACGTAATAGTGACATTTTTGCGGGGTAAGCACTAGATGGTGACAAATAAAGATAAAACTTATGAGGAAAAGTAGACAGATGTTACCAGGAGAGGTGGGTCGGCTTGTCCTTGGAACATGGAATGAGGCATCCAGATGAGCGTTCCCCTAGCATGATATTGGTTGGCCCCAGGTAGATCAGGCAGACAGTTGGTTGGTATCTCAAACTGCATTCCAAGTCCCTTGTACATCTGAGCATCGTCTGAGAGCGTGTCCAAGTTTTCTGGCTTCGGTTAGCAGGGAGGAAAAATGGAGGCGCGATGAAGCATCTCAGCCAATAAGTGCTAGGACTGAAAGGTTTGCTGTCTGGCTAAAGTGCCGGAGGGTGGAGCATGAGCAGCTCTCGGGAGAACGTGAACCCCTAGATAAACATGAACACCCTATTCATGACGGCGTCATAATCCTCGACTCTGACGTGGACGAACCGGAATACCCTCAAAAGGCTGTTGAAACAGTTTTTGAAAAGGATGTCGGGGCAACTTCCGAAGAGTGTATAAGAGGAGTGGCATCTGGAGAAGATGTTGAAGCGGTCTCCGAAGTGAATGTTGGTGCAGCTTCCGAAGAGGATGCTGAAGCGGCTTCTGGAGAGGATGTTGAAGCGGGCTCCGAAGTGAATGTTGGTGCAGCTTCCGAAGAGGATGTTGAAGCGGCTTCTAGAGAGGATGTTGAAGCGGGCTCCGAAGTGAATGTTGGTGCAGCTTCAGAAGAGGATGTTGAAGCGGCTTCATAAGAGGATGTTGAAGCGGCTTCTGGAGAGGATGTTGAAGCGGCTTCGAAGTGAATGTTGGTGCATCTTCCGAAGAGGATGTTGAAGCGGCTTCTGGAGAGGGTTCCAGTGAAGGCGCCATTGACCCTGGCATTGATGATACTTCTTTGATGTTTAGTAGTCTTTTGTTTCATGCGGCTGGATCCAGGGCTTCATCAAATAATAATCCTTCATTCATGCTGTTTTCATGATTTTATGTTTCCAGTTGGATGAATGAATGAAATCTACAGACCAAGAAATCCAGATTCTTAGAAAGATCTCGTAATATCTTGAAACTTTAGATGTAGCGCCCTCCGGTAGCCTTTGTTCATGATATTCATTCCTAAAACGCGATTTTGCAATCTGATCTCTTCCCATTCAATTGAGGCGGCATGGCGGATATGAAGACATCACACAAATAGTAATGGCTGGCAAGTCTGTGTTTTCTTCTCATGGGAAGAGGCGCCTCTTCCACAATAATATTTCCACACATGTAACACTAGTAAAAGCAATTTAGAGTAGGGAAAAATAACAATTATGGCTCGACCAACCTTCTGTTTGATATTCCTCTTGCAGATTACATGCTTCTTGAAGATTTTTGGCGTGCCGGCTAGGTATGTAGAAGCATGGGAGCTTTGCCACGAATCTAGAGACCCAATAAGCCGCATATTGTGGGCTAAATGGATGAGAGGGGGCTTATCTTCAATTGACGACATGTGCAACGTGATTTTTGAAGAAGCAATTACGAACTGGGAGTGCCACTGGGTACGCGCGCCACCTTAAGATTCGTTGCTTCCCGGTCCATGAAATGATTTTCAAAATCCGAAAATTGCATATTTAAGTGGACAGAAACTCCTCTAGGGATCACGTCGGTCAAAAGAGGTGGTGATTGAGAAACCGTCTCAATGTTGAAGCAGGCTTCTCTTCGGGATACAGTGCCTTCCAAAGAGAATCTGTTGCTTCTTGATGATTTCCCTTGAATATCCTGTTCTTTCTTTTTCCTTTACATATTCCCCACTTAGGTATTTACTGAGAGATATAAGGTGTTTCTTTCATGGTTTGATTTTTTTTTATTTTGAATAGATGGGTAATGGTTTTGTGAGGAAATGATATTTCGATTAACTGATAAAATGAAATACTAATTATGAATGCAAGCAGTGCAGTCATTTTGGAGGAATTTACAAATATTGCATGAAAAGGGGAAATGCTAAAAGAAATGCTAAAGAAAAAGGCGACGTGTCGTCTTAGGTATTGAAAGGTTTAAACCACTTGGCGTGTATTACTACGCCTTCTAGCTTGTAAGAATTGATAAGTTTGCAGTAGCCTCTAAAGATAATTTGTACTACTAGGTACGGCTCATCTTATAGGGAATTTGGCGGAGCAAGTTGGGCAGCAACCCTTACTACTATATCTCCAACTTGAAATGGATTTGGGCGTTGCACCGTTACTTGATTCTTAGATTCCCCATCTTTGACTGTGGCAGCTTCTAAATTTTTAATAAAATATTTGAAAGGCCCAACACCCCATTCACATCTCCTAGTGACGGCTGGGTTGACGATCGGGTCAAGTCCCCGGCCCTTGACGGAAGGAGGAGTGACTGATTGCAGAAAGGGTTGTTCAATAAGACTTACTTGGGTTCGGAATCTACAAATGTACATCGCTGGGCTCTCTCCAGGAAATTGGGTCACATTGGAAAGTTGTTGATACGACAGCAAATAATCCTCAGGGTTGGATGGCTTGTTGGAAATCCTTTCGGGTATAGACACTGGTAAAGGACATACTCCCAGCTTTTCTTTGTTGCTATGCACCCACGAGCGCCCAGAACCATATCATAATTTGGGCATTCTTTGACAATATGAAATTTGGCGTGCGTTAGAGCATCTCCCACCTTGATTTCGAGATTGATGTACCCATAAGTGTCTCTAGACTCCCCTTCCGAGTTTTTGATCATGGTTGGACAGTGAACGGCTTCCTGTTTTGGGATCTTTGCGGCTTTCAGAGTCTTGATGGTGACAACGTTGAAGTCAGAGGCTGTGTCAATCAGCGTGCTATTAAACTCGACACCCTTCAGGTGGGCAGTGGTCAGCAGTCCCCAGTTGCATTTTCCAACAGCGCCTCCTAAGAGAGATTGGGGCTTAAGAGTAGCTTCTCCGACTGAAAATAACCGCTTGCCTGACACAATGCGATTGAGAGCTGCAAATATATCTTGACGCTGTTCCTTGGAGAAATAAAGAATTTCGCATACACGCTCCATCATAGATTGCACGGTCTTGTGAGCAGAGTCCCCAGAAAGTGTGCAGCTTCTGACTGGGAGATGGTCTCTGTGAACTCCCTCAGTGCCTAGTTGAAATTCTCCCGCATCTATTTTTTCCTTGAAAATGCGCTTCAACTTGTTGCATTCATTGGTGGGATGATTGACGAACCTGTGGTAATGACAATATTTGGGATTTGCCATCTCTTCCTCAGTTTGTGGGTGTCTGATAGGAGGTAGTTTGATGGCATCATCCTGAATCCATGCTTCTAGGAGCTCAATTACTTCCTTTATTGGGAACGGGAAGTTTGGAGCAGCATCTCCAGTTTCTTGTTGTTGCGTAGGCGCCTTAGTCACGGCCTTCCGTGGTGGAGCTATCTGATGCGCTGGTGCTGCACGTTTGGGTTGTTGTTCCACCACTGGAGCTTTTCTCTTTCCTCCTTCACCCACTACACTTACAAAGGGTCCAGCATTGTATTGTTTGTTGTTGAGACGTCTGCTTCCTCGAGTCTCACGTGCATCTTCATTTCTGGCGGGTTTGGTCCTCTCCAGCAATGCCGGTGTTGTTGTGGCCGAACGCTTAGCAGCTTCATGAAGTTCAGAAAATGTTTGGAAACGCAGGTTCTCCAGTAATGCGCGATAGACGGGTACCATGCCATTAATGTACATCTCCACCAATTGATGCTCAGTTACATTTGGATCATGACAATCTAGCACTTGAATCCTGAATCTCTTGACATAATCATTTGGATGTTCATTGTTTCGCTGAAACATCCTTCCCAAGTCTGATAAAGTGATTTTCTCAGACACAAAGAAATATTTCTTGTAGAAAGCGGTAACCATTTCACACCAGTTAGATATGATGTTTGGTGTGATGTTGTTGTACCAGGTATACGTTGTATTCGTGTTCTCCCAAGGATTCCAGAAAATGAGAGATATGTTCACGAGCGTTACCAGCACCATCATAGAGGGAAAACTGAGGAGAGGAGTATCCTCTTGGGAGAAGAACTCTTTGCACATCAGGAGGATACGGAGGTTGGTGCTGGTGCATGTCCACCGGGTTTTCTTTGCCTCGATTTTGGAGGAGACGCTCCAGATCCTCACGTGTGATGAAGTTGGACGGCTGATTCCTTTCTTGTGAGTGTTCAGGAGCAACACGAACCTCCTCATCTATGAAGGCACGCCCTGTTAAAATGCTTGCGCTAGGAGTGTTAAAAGTATTCCTTATTGGCTCCATGGGTCGACGCGACTCTTGTGGTAGTCGCTCCGTTAGCGTCTTGAGGAAAGTGAGTACCTCTTTTTGAGTTGTAGCCATGTCCATCTGATCCTTAGCGAGAACTTTTTGTCTTTTCATCAAATCAACAATGGTGATGGGGGGTTGGATTCCTATGGCTCCTCCAGTCTCTCGTCCCGATGAAGAAATAGTGGCAGCCCTGGTGACGATTGGAGGTGTCATGCTCGAAGAAATATTTGGAGTAGCAGCAGCTCTGGCTCTGGTAATAGGAGGCGTCACACCAGAAGGGATGCTTTCGACGTTACTAGTGTTGGTGCTAGAGGATGTAACACCATGCGATGTGTTGACTGTGCTGGCAGGCGGTACATTGGTGTTAACGGCAGGGATATTGGCACCAGGAGTGTTATCAGCCCCCGTAGCATCAGGATTGGTAACTGACCCAGACCTAAGATCTACCATCTTGAATTTGAAAAAATTGAAATGAAATTGAAAATTGATCTTGCAACCGAGAGATTAATCTCCCACTGTGGTCGCCAGTTGTTTTTGGGTAAAATGTGATTCTGCTGTTTTTGGTAAAATTGGGTGTGTTGATGAGAAACGAATTCAAACCCTAAACAAATGTACTGCACAGGAGTACTTTTAGATTCGAGAGATCAATCTTTAAGACTCTGGCCTAAACCAAGAAATGGCTGTTCCAGATTCAATTTGGTCACAAAGTGAAGGAAAAGGGTTGATCTTAGGGAGGGAAGCGAAGAAGGTGTTTGAGATCAGAATGTTGAATTGTGAAGGTGTGGCTGTTTTATGACTTGTATCAGAATGTGAAATTGGCTTGCAAAATGTAAGCTATCAGTTTTGGGTGTTTTCTGGATACTTGTGTTGATAACACTTGTTTTGAAAATAGGTTGAAATACCTATTTATACAAGTCATTGGGCGCACCCCTGATCTCGTAGGAAGTGGAGGAAGTTAAATAGTGGATAAGTGGGGTTGTGCAAAAGGTGGTGACTATCACGTTTCTATTACGTGGGAAGACCGGTCACCCACTTCTTTCTGTATTAGTTGTCCGTCATTTCCTGACACTTTCTTGTAATGGGCGCGTTGCACGCCGCACACCTTAAACCACCAGACCAATACCCCAGTGAACATCCCCCAGTTTGTGACACGTTTGATGTCTCGAGTATTTTGTAGGAAAATATGTACAACAGGCTGCTGAATGAGTCAAGTCAAGAGACTTGCTGTTTAAAGTAGCATATAGTGCTTTTAAGCCAAATAATAAAATTATTTGTGAGATCAATATTCATAAAGCATCATTTATAATTGATGCAAATGAAACATCGCTTTCAAACAAACTGCTGAAAAACAATCGATGTGCAGGAAGCATCGTTGTTTTAGAGTTCATCCAAATTAGTCGCGAGTTGAATGTCTTAAAAAGAGCGTGACCGGCCACCTTTGGGCGATCGTTTGGGAACCATATGAGCAAGCCACAACTTGGCCGATCATTCCCTGTGGAGGAGGGATGGCCGGTGATTACAGCGATACCCTGTTGGCCTCCTGAAAATAAATATTGACCATCCGACCAGGCTAGCGAAATTTGATAGATGAGATGATTTGCGGCAGTTGCGTACTGCCGTTGGATTATGCAAACAGCGCGACCATCTTATTTTGGGTGATCGTTCGGAGGTCACATGGGCAAGCCGTGGCTTGGCCGATCGCTCCTCGTGGAAGAGGGGTGGCCGGTGATCATAGCGTCACCCTGTTGGCCATCTAGAATCCGATCTAAGTCGTTCGACTAAGCTGGCGAAGATGGACGGACGCGATTGATTTACGGTAGTTGCATAACGCCGTTTATTCAATTTAGGGTTTTTAAAACACGCGCGATCTATCCACTTTGGGTAATCGTTTCGGTGCGCCTATGGATTGTCGTGTGAAGTTCGACCAGCTAGGGATGAAGGTGAATTTCCGGTTAACACACTGGCGCCTCTTTGATCGTCCAAAACACGATCTAAGCCGTCCAACTTGGCTGGCTAAGTTGGACGGATGCGGTAGTTTTGAGACCGTTATGGTCGGTCTTAGCTCGTTTGAGCCCTTTTTTCAACAGCGCGATCACCCTGATTCTTGATAACGTTCAGGGGTGTTGCGGGTGAACTAAAGGAATTCCGATCGACTAGGATGCTAATGGGACCGCCGGTGGACATTATGGAGGTTGCCTAGTTCCGTTGGGAAGAGGCTAAGCTTGTTGAATTGTCTGGCCAAATAGTGTGGCCGTGATTGCTCCTTAAGACTGACATGGACAGTCTAGGTTTTCTATAAGGAATTTAAGCACGTCGATCGTGCTAACTTTTAATTAAAAGCGCGTTGACACGAAAATCTCTTTATCAAAGAGTGGTACATCCTATGTGAGTGTTTTCATGCAGATCTCAATACTGACACTTCGGGAGATTCGTGCTACTCCGCTGCGAGTGAATATTAATCGTCATGTCATGCCAATATTGAGAGTTCAGCTGGGGAACATAGCATAGAAAAATACTAGGCGGGCAATGCATTAGTGAATAATGCTGGTGGAAAATAAAATTCATAGAATATTTGGGATTGTTGCTATGCACCATTCTGGGTGAATTTTATATATATATACAAATATATTGAATTGCTCAATACATCTGTGAGCGAAGAGGTTTATGTACTCATCACTTTCAAATGGCTTATGTTCCTTTGCAGGATGACAACGCATTAAAAACAGGGTTTCACAATTTTGACCCTGTACCGAAAACCACCATCAACAGAAGGATACAAGGATCTTATCAACAGGCTGTCAAAATCCTCCATACAAACTTCTTCTGGTAGGGATTCGAACTTAGTATCATATTTTGATGACAACAAGTTTTATGATAAATTTTCACATCAAAAAGGATTCTCTTCTAGAATTGGAAAGAAAAAAGGACGCAACCGTGAACATCATTCATTTAATGAGCTTAGGGCTCATACTTGTGCTAATTAATCACAAGGTTTAAATCTCACTCACAAAAATCCTGGTTGAGTGAGATATGATCAGGTATACTTTTGGTAAAATGCATTCTGCTTAGTTGAGCTATTTTCTTATTGTCCATAGCTAAACTATTGTCTACAGATAAGCTTTACCTAAGTATTGTTTGTGTCTCATGAATCTCTTCGATTTTTATTTCTTGAAAAGGTTCTTTGTTGTAACTAAGTTGCCTGCTACTCTTGTGCTCTAAATTTGTCTCTCTGTAAAAATATAAAATTTATTGAGCCAATTTTTTTGAATGAATATCTTCACGTAGCAAAATTTCGCATTTTACCTTGAAAAAGGTTATATTACGGTTTCAGTTTTTGTTTCTCTTTTGGGTTCGGGTTGTGTTCGTACGGGTACCCATTCACTTGTCACGAACTATCTTTAGAAACCCTAAAGTGTATCGTTCCTAAGAAACCATTCAAATACCAATCCTATTGAGTCATGTACGCGTACTCTAGGATATTTTCTCTTCTGTCAAGAATTTCTTCACCTTCTCGCACCTGTGATTTTGCAAGAGGTTTTCTTGGTAAAGGTATTGGTTTCGAGTCCAAAGGGATAAAGAAAAGAACTTTTGTAGAAGTTGACGATCTCTCTTCTCAATCACCTGATACTTATTCAGACATTGAGGATGATGAAGAGATTTCTGCTGAAGTGGTTCTTGATTTTATTAGGCACTTTGAGGAGGAAAAATTGCATCCTGTTGACACCATGAATGGTCTTGATATGTTACGAACTGAGTTGAAAAAGGTTAATTCTGACCTTGCTCTCATGAATACACATATTAAGGATCTTCTCATTGAGAATACCATCTCCGAAGAAGCGGTTGAAGCTGTCAATCACAAGCTCAAAGGTCTTGAAACCCGTGAAGCTTTCGAACGTGAGCTTTGATTTAGCTTGTGATCGGTTTTTGTTTTTAGAGTTATTTTATTTTATCTAGGAAACTTCTTATGAGAATTTATTCTTGTATTTTAAGAAGGATAACTAGGGTTTGGAATAACAATTATTGTGAGTACACATAGCTATTGCCAACGATTTTCATCTTGCAATGTTTTTAGATTTATTTATTTAAATTCTAAAGTTTATTTGGAAGATGATTTTGCAGTATTAATCTTTATTGGTTTTATATATTGCAAAAACTGTTATGGGATATGTGTGTTTGAGTCCGTGAACTATGATTGTCCCATATATGTCAAAATTTAAGCCTATTATGTTGTTATGCAAATATTGATGAACATAGGATGAACTTTTGATTTCAAAGATTAAGTCTATTATATGTCTTTATGCAAATATTGATGAAAAATAGAATGAATCTTTGAATATTCCGCAGTATTGATCTTTCCCTGATCCACTTCTATGTGAAAGTACTGTGCGGCTCCGTAAGTTCTCTTATGTTGAGCATTTCCGATTAAAATTAATCATGGGTTCTTTTGTGGTTAATTTAATTGAGTTTTTTGGATACAAATTCATGTTTCATGTAATTTGTTAATGTCCAAAGAAATCCTTATTTTCTTGTAAAAGTAAGGTCGCTTTTGTTGTTCTTTCGGGATTGACATTTTATGGGGGAGAGTTCTTAATTGAACTTGTGCTTGATTGCCAAATCTTTGTGGGGAATGCGGCTGTGGAATATTGTAGGAGTTATCTTGTATCTTTATAAACTCCTTGATGAATACACTAAGTTTCGACTATGTGAAATCATCGAACCAAAGTTGATATGTTTTCTTTTAGTCATGAAGTATCTCTATGAGAATTTCATTATGATCCCGTTAGTTTTTTGCCAATTTATATTGACAAAAAGGGGGAGAATTAATGTGTAGTTCACACTACAAATATATATGGTTTACGGATCATTCTGTAAGGGGGGGTGGTTTTCATGTGAGATGAAGTATTGACTAAGAGGGAGTGATACATATCACCATAGTATTGTTGTCAAAATTATGATACAATTGGACTTTGATGTTGTGTAATGATACTATGACACTGTATAACAATGATTGAGAGCTATTGTTTTCTCATTTTTATAGCTACGGATCTTCAACAACTATGATGCTGAGTTGAACACGTTCAGAATCACTGGAGTACTTGGAAGTAGTAATGTTGAAGAACCAAGGAAATCAAGCATTTGGATGAGAAGCTACAAAGTTTATTTATTTTGTAATTCTATATGTATTAATAGTTTTGTCACTAAAATTGACAAAAGGGAAGATTGTTAGAGCACTGCTCGGTCGAAATCCCAAGCATTGATATCTCAATCTTGTTGTCAAGTTTAGTTGCTAAAACTATAAGTCTTGATTTCTAGTCTACTTATAGCTAAGTCTCGGATTAGGATAGAAAATATAGTTGAGCATTAGACTTCACGGCGTTCATAGATTGAAGACGAATAACTACTAAGGTAAGCTTGTGGAACTTCATCAACAAAAGGTATATGGAGACTTGAACTCATCTATCACTCAAAATTCTATCTACTATTTGAGACAAAAGTCCTATAGCTATATACAATTCGATTATCCACATTTGATATTTCGAGCTAAGTTTAACTCACTTACATATTTCGAGAAATATGTATTGGTAAGCTTTCACTTTAACCAAGTTCATCTGATATTCTTGACGAAAATCAAAAGATGATCATGTGAAAATCACCTTGTAACATCTTACATGATTTGTGTAAGACAGTCATTTGATGTAGACTCGGAATGTTTCATATTGATCATTCGATCACTTGAAAATTTCTTTGAAGCTAATAGTTTATGTGAGACAGCTATTATCGTCTTCTAAGAATGTTTCAATGATTGAAATGGGAGTTTAGAACAAATAACCATGATTGGATATAACACAGTATGCGTACTTGTATGCTAACTGTTGCAAGTTATTCCAAGTCCGGGAACCATAGTATGAATACCCGTTTGCGTACTGGTTGGTTTAGTGAAAGTCCGGGAACTTAGTATGCATACATGTATGCGTACTGGCTTAAGTTTAGTTCCGGAAAATTCAACTTAGTTTGGAAGGTATGCGCACCCGTTCGCATACTGGCGAACCCAAACTTAGTCCGGCAACTTAGGTACGCGTACCCATTTGCATACTTGAGTAGGTTATGTTCTACATGAACTAATACATTTATATATTAAGGAATGCAATCTTTTGGAAACCGTGGCTATAATGTTCATGAATTGATTCGAGTGAATCAAAATCGATTTTGCTTTAATTGTGTCTTTTATACTTCTTTGAGAATATAAACAATTGAACAACTCTAGAACTAGTTTCATTTGAGTTATTTGAACTAGTTACGGTTAAGATGAATAAGGTTGATATGAAAGTGTTCATATCGCTAACTTCGGTTAACTATTGGTTAGCCAACAAAGGTGTACACGTTTAGGTACAGTTACTCATATCTAAATGAAGTCACTTTTCATTTGTGTGTACCAAGCTAAGTTCGATCTAACGGTTGAAAGATATTAGCATGAGTCTAATCAGGTTTTCATTTAACGGTGAATATTGAATGCTTTGTTACCAAGGTAACATTGATTGCAAACCCTGATTTGAAGACTATATAAGGGAGAACTCTAACAACTGGGAAACCTAATCCCCATACCTCCTGTGTGATACTAGTTGCGACTAGATTCGATTCTCCTTTAACCTTAGGTTTTTCCAAAACCCTGTAGGTTAACGACATAAGACTTCATTGGGATTGTGAAGCCAGACCCAACTATTTCTCTGTAGTTGCGTGTTCTGATCTTGCTGTTTTCTATCATATTGAGTACTATCTTCTCTAAGATTTGTTCGAGATTTATTCTCCGATAGGCAAGATAAAAAGTAGTCACAAACATCTTCTTCTCATCATTTGTGATTCCACAATATCTTGTTTCGCTACCATACGATTAAGATTATTATGAGGTGATTGATATTACTAGGCTGTTCTTCAGGAATATAAGTCCGGTGTATCAATTGGTTAATGTTCACCTTGATTTATCAAAAGACGGAACAAAACTCTTAGGTATTTCTGTGGGAGACAAATTTATCTATTCAATAGACTTTTCTGTGTGAGACAGATTGGTTTATCAAGTCTTCGACTTTGGGTCGTAGCAACTCTTAGTTGTGGGTGAGATCAGCTAAGGGAATCAAGTGCGTAGAGTTCTGCTGGGATTCAGAGGCGTAAGGAACGCGACTGTAACTTGATCAGTATGAGATTGGTTAGGGATCAACTACCTTTCAGTCCAAAGTTAACTTGGAGTAGGCTAGTGTCTATAGTGGCTTAATACAGTGTGGTGTTCAAATCTGGACTAGGTCCTGTGGGTTTCTGCATTTACGGTTTCCTCGTTAATAAAACTTCTGGTGTCTATGTTATTTCTTTTCACCATTATATTTGTTTATATAATTGAAATATCACAGGTTGTGCGTAAGTTCAATCAATTGTGAATCCAACCTTTGGTTGTTGATTAAATTGATTGACACTTGGATATTGATTTTTGATACCGTCCAAGTTATTTCTTATATTCAATCGGGCTCGCAAATTCCTATTTGTATGATTGCAGATTGAATTGAGAAATTGAGATATAACTCTTGTATATACTTTTCTTAAGATTGAGTCTGACTGTCTAGTTGATTCTCTTGAAAGTATATTGTAGTTAGTCCATACAGATTGCTAAGTGAAATATTGGGCGTGGTTGTTAGACCCCCGCTTTTTCAGGCGGGCCCACTTCTATTCCAGCCAATCGGAACTCTTCTAGCCTGCAGGTAGCATCCATGATCTCTAGCCAAAGTAGGCTAGTCACGCGGTTGAAAAAGGTGTTTAACGAGTTAAGACCGTCCATGGCAGTCTTAAATCCATCGTGGCCGTCCAACTTAGCCAGCCTAATTGGATGGATTAGATTTTATTTTATGCGACCAATGAAGTGCTGATATGCTCACCGACGACTCACCTTTAGCCTTGGTCAATCACGTTGCTCACAACCTTCCAGCAGCACATCAAATCGATCACCTAAACTGGAGGATGTTCATCAGGGTATTGGTCTGGCGGTTTACAGCATGTGGCGTGCAACACGCCCATTACGAGAAAGTGTCAGGAAAGGCGGACAGTTAGTGGCAGTAGAGAAGTAGTAGGAGTAAAACCAACCAGTCTTCTCCTCATAGTAGGGATGTGGTTTTCACCATTCTACACGATCCCCACTTCTCCATCACTCAATTACTTCCACTTCCTATGAGATTAGTGTGTGTTTGACTATGACTTGTATAAATAGATTTTCAATCTATTTTGACAACAACAGTTCATTAACGCAAGTATCCAGAAAACACCAAGAACTTACAGCTTACATTCTGCAAGCAAGCTCTACATTCTGATACAAGTTATAAATTAATAACAGTTTCATAGTTCACCATTCTTATCTCAATACCTTCTCTTCTTCCCTCCCTAAGACCAACCCTTCTCTTTGACTGGAACGGCCATTTCTTGGTTTAGGCAGGAATTATATAGATTGATCTCTCAAATCTAAAAGTACTCATGTGCAGTACATTTGTTTAGGGTTTTGATTCGTTTCTCGGTGGCACACCCAATTTACCATTTTCAGTAGAATCAGTTTTTACCCTACTACAAATTGGCGACCACAGTGGTAGTTTAATCTCTCGGCTGCAAAATTAATTTCTCAACTTTTCATTTTCGATTTCCTCAATTTCTCAAAATGGTTGATCTTAGTGTTTTGGGGTAAAAACTGATTCTGCTGGAAATGGTAAATTTGGGTGTGCCGCCGAGAAACGAATCTAAACCCTAAACAAATGCACTGCTCGAGAGTACCTTAGATTCGAGAGATCAGTCTGTATAATTCCGGCCTAAACCAAGAAATAGTCGTTCAAGACTTGATTCGGTCACAAAGTGAAGGAGAAGGGTTGATCTTAGAGAGGGAAGTGAAGAAGGTGTTGAGATCAAAATATTGAATTTTTAGGGTGTGGCTGTTTTATGACTTGTATCAGAATTTGGAACTGGCTTGCGGAATATAAGCTATCAGTTCTTGGTGTTTTCCGGATACTTGTGTTGTTAACCAAAAACTCTCTTGTTTGTCGAAATAGGTTGAAAACCTATTTATACAAGTCATTGAGCACCCTTGATCTCGTAGAAAGTGGAGACAGTTAAGTAGTGGAGAAGTGGGGTTTTGTAGAAGCGGTTTACCATCACGTTCCCATTGTGAGGGGAAACTGGTCAGCCTTACACCCACTATCCTCTTACTGCTATTTAACCGTCCGCTCTTTCCTGACACTTTATTGTAATGGGCGCATTGCACGCCGTACGTTGTAAACCGCCAGACCAATACCCTGATGAGTATCCCCCAGTTTGTGACATGTTTGATGTCTCGAGTGTTTCGTGGAAAAATGTGCAACAAGTTACTGAGTGGGTCTAATGTGCAAGACCGAGTTATTCTGACCAATCGCACGCAAGCTAGGCAGCATAATGGCATAGTGGCGCCTGCACAGTGGCGCCCGTTAGTGGCACAATGGCAATGTGGCGCCTATTAGTGGCACAATGGCAATGTAGCGCCTGTTAATGGCTAAGTGGCGAGGTGATGCCTGCGAAAGGTGACGCCTGCCAATGGAATAGTAGCAAGGTGGCGCCTGCAAATGGCAAGGTGGCTCCTGCCAAGGGCGTAGCGGTCAAAGTGGCGCCTGCTACATATAAATATGGCTTAATGATATTAGCTGTAGTTGCCACATCGAACTTAATTCCTAGGTGATGTTATTTGGCATGGGGCGGCGTAATGGCCCTGGACAAATTAGGGTTTGGCATATCAAAACCCTAAGTGGCGCGCGCGACTAGGTGGCGCGGCACGACGACATCTTGGCAAATACTTCCTTGGACGTTTTGATCAAAGATACCATGGCAAGGCCATAACGTGGGCATGTCCATGGACGATCATGGGTAATCATAATATGGCGTGGGTGCCATTCTTTAGGGTCTCCAGGGTCCCACATGGCTTGTGGCATGTTATGGGCCAAGAGTTGCATAATTGGGCCATGACTAGAAAAATAAGGTTTCCCTTTGGTTTGACCAAAGACATTGGCATATGGCTGCCGCAGAATAGCATGGCCTGCCAACTGGCTTACTGGCGCGATTTTGCAGGTTGGCTAGCCAATTGGCATGGCGCCTGAGGTGATGGCTAGATGCGGTTTGGAATGTTTCATATGTAATTCCAATACTTTGGCGCGGATTACAGGCGTGTCGCTTGCGGTGGCATAGTGATGCCTGTTTGGTCACGTTGGGAAGCGGCTAAACTTAATAAATCAAGTGGCCAAATCGTATGACCATGATTGTTTTTTGGAGACTGGCTTGGGCCGTCTAGATTATATTCCTAATGGAATTAAGCGCATCGACCCACCAACTTCCAACTTTATTTAAAAGTGTGTGTGGCGTGTTTTGAGCGATCTGATTGGTTGATAGGAGAGGGGGCCGATAAGAGAAACATGGAGTGTGGCCAATGGCCATAGGCGGCACCCATTGGGGCGGATTGGCTGGCTATGTGGCGTGGCCACGCCTCCTTTGTCATTGCTCCTGTTTTCCACCGTTCCTCTTTTGTTTCTTGTTTTATGGTAGGATCTTGCTCTTACTAGCTCCATGGCGGATCAGTTTCCTAGCCTACCTATGTTTGGCCTTGACCAATAGGGTTCGAGATATTTGCACAAGGCGCAAAAGACCTAATTTTACAAATTAATTAGGCCTAAAACTTGAATCTTTTGAGTTATCAAAGAATTGAACAAATTCTGCGTGTTGACACAAAATTATTTTATTCTCAGAGAGCAGTTAGCGCGTCTTCTGATTTAGCATTTTCATGCAGACCTTAATTTTGATACTTCAGGAAATTCATGCTACTCAGCTGCGAGTGAACACTAATTGTCATGTCATACCAATACTAAGGGTTCAGCTGGGGAACATAGCATAGTAAAATACTCAATAAACGATACACTAATGAGTAATGCAGGCGAGAGTTTTACAGAATGTTTGGGATTGTTGCTACATGCACCATTCTAAATAAATATACTAAATTGCTCAATACATGTGTGAGTAGAGAGGCCCGGGCACTCATTACTTTTAAATGGCTCAGTCCTTTTGCAGACGACGCATTAAATACAGGTTTTACAATTTTAGCCCTGAACTAAAAACCACAATCAACATTAAGTCCCCTGCTTAGCACGTAACAGTGACATTGTTGCGGGGTAAGCACTAGATGGTGACAGACGAAGATAACACTTATGAAGCAAAGTTGACAGGCGTTACCAGAATATAGGTCGGCTCGGTCTTTGAATGAGACACGTTTAATGAAGTACCAAAGCGCACAATCCTGCTGGCACACGTCAGTTGTCTTTCAAGCAGATAAATCAATATTCCGCATCTTAGGCTTTATACACGGCAGGTAAAGAGTCCTTTCTTTTCCGGGATCTTATTATATGAAATATAAAAAGAGGTACTTGAACCTTCCTTCATACCGATCAGCAAAGAGTTGCGCTCATCTTCTTTCCAGGTATAGCTTCATATCTCCTTGTAATTTCCTTTTGTTTTTACCACGTAGGTTGTTGATATAAGCATAATACTTCTCTGCAGTTTATGATGGGAACTCCTGGTGATGATTTTTCTTCTAATTCTCCGGAGAAGAGCTTTGAAGTTGAAAAACCCAGGGTTTCTGCGTTTGAAGAAGTATTAGGTAAAATTGATCCTCTGCTTCGTGAAGCTGGTCGTTTCATACAAGGTCTGCCTCTCAAGCATTTACGCATCGTTCGGGGGCGTGTTCAAGATTTCTTTGCTTCAGTTGACATGGAGGAGAAGTGGAGACGTGACGAAGCGTCCCAATGTGATGAAGCCTCTCAACCAACGAGCGTGATAGACGCATTATTGTGTCTAATATGTCTCAATTGTATATATTGTTAGTGTTCGATTTTGTATTTATTTTGTTATTTTATGTCTTTGTAGGTATTTTTAGAGAAATAAGCTATTGCGGCGAAATTGGCTCGAAAAGTGGTGTTTTACACCCCAGGATAGAGTACTAAAGGCACCCCAGAAATGCACCAGAAGCACCCCAAAAATGTGTCGGAGGAACTCCGGAAAAATTACTATATACGCCCAAAAATTACTATTTGCATCCCATAAGACAAGTGCTAAAGGGACACCCGTGCAGGATTAGGGGGAGGACATCTTCTTCTCAAATTCAAAAAATTAATTTTGGCGGGAAAATATTTTCATTAACAGCAGAATTTCGATCGGATGTTTGGACGTGATTTAGTGAGATTCAATCGCTGAAACTTAGTGGGTAGACGTGATATGACTATATAAATCTAGTATGGGTGATTTTATCGATCAAATTTGGCTGGATAACTTGGTTTAATCCAAACAGGGAGTTGGAGGAAAAACATGAGCTTGCACGAGTTGTGAGGAATTTAAACGTGTACTGCACGTGTTTTGAAGACTTAATCAATATTATGGAGCGTGAAGAAGGTATAGAAGGAAAGAAATACAGCTGCATGCGCGTGGAAGATCAAAAAATGGAAATTATTGTTGTGAGAATAAAAATAATAAAGAGAAGATTTTTTGAAGTTATGGAGGAGATTCGATGCATCTTTCGGGTATAAATAGATTACCCAGGTCATATAGAAGGGGTGTCGAGAGTTTG
>JAJJMB010000703.1:0-10793 GCA_023531105.1 Papaver atlanticum | reverse complement strand
GGAATGAAACAGTTCAAGTCAAATACCTCAAGTGGAAGGATGATGTCTTCGTTGTAGTTCTTTACTTCTTCACATTCTTCAAGTCTTCACGTAATACTTGTAAGTCTCATATCCTAGTAACTTTCTAGCTAACCTATATGAAGTTGACTCTAGTAAATAATCAAGCGACTCTTTAAATGAGTTTTGATTCACTAAAATATGACAACCAAACTTGACATACCAACGCTTGGTGGGTTCAACCGAGCTATGCTCTAACAATCTCCCCTTTTGTCAATTTTAGTGATAAAACTCTTACATCATATGGATAAACAAATTACAAGAATTCATTACACATACGCTTGATTCCAAGTTTCAACAACACAATAACCTGTATACATTCAATCCATAAATGCCGTTGTTGATATTATAATAACAAAGCTAATACTCCCCCTAAAGGTAAGATAGGTAGATTTTCAATCCACACGTCTTTGTTATTCCCTTTGTAGTTAAGATAACCACAAGTATCAATATGATATGTTACTCCCCCTTAGTCTATGCTTTACTCTTTCGTTAGATACAACGTTTAAGCACCATTGTCCTTTCCTTAGTTATACCAAATCACCGTTTTACTCCATATATTTCTCCCCCTTTTTGTCACAAAATGACAAAGGTACGAGCAAATAAAAGACAAACCGAAAGGATCTTACAAATCTAAAAAGACTTGCATAACCTATAAGAGTTAAGCACGAGGGTTCCACACACCATTTTAGATAACCAATATCAAAACCGAAACTACAAAGTAATTTTGTTTTGATATGTTACCAAGGAAACAATTGCCCGAAGCAATTTTCCCTAATAGTTTAGCAAATCAAAAATTGACTAAGAACCTTAGTTCTTTTGCTAAACCGATTGTACAAATACAATCGCTTGTTCGATAAGACCAAAATAAAGATCAGAATTAACTCTATTTTTCTCATCAGGTTCTAATTATTCAAATAATAACTTAGACCTTTCACTTTTAAACGAGACAAGTACTAGGTTAGTTAACTAGCATTTCTTGTTAAGGCATTCGATTAGACTTGAATAACCGAAACCTCGACTTTGATAAGTCTAACTAAGATCAGAATTAACTTAGTTTCTCTTATCCGGAATAGAATTGGACTAAACAATTGATCCCGAAAACCCTTTTGTTAAGCCATAAACAATTCATACAAACCAAATAAATCAACTTGCATAATTATTTACCTCAACCAAAAGCAATTGAAACAAACATAGACTATAGAACTGCAATTGCACCATAATTTCGTAAGCCTAAACAATTGATACCAAACCATAAAGCAAGATAACAATAGTTTTTCTTAACCGGAAACAATTGAATCACACACACATCCATACACAATAATGGAATAAACATCCATTGTACCGAAATTTTGTTAAGCAAAAGCAATAAATATATGCAATAAAATCAGGCTTTTCTTAAACAGGAAAACGATTAACTAACAAATTCGTTACCTCAAGTTCCGCATACTCTTCTCCTTTTCTTTGCATCTTTCCGGGTAGGAATATCATTGTGTTGTCACATATTAGTTTCAATCAGAACCCCTTATAATCCTTTGATAAAGCCTACCAACATGGGCTAGAACTCAATCCCGCTAAATCAAAAAGTCACCCAAACCATAAGGGTTCACACAATATGAGATCGAATATTAAGGTTATGAAAACCGAAACCAAACATCCCATAACACAAATTGAATACACCATAAATATTCAACAAATAATCAAGTATTTCAATTACCTCTATCTTGTAGGGAATTGAATTGTGAAACCAACGCAAAAAGAATGAGGTCATTCCGAGTTTGAACGAAGAAGTTATGGGCAAAACAGTTTTACACTCCTTCGTATGGACCTATCACTAGGATCGGTACAAAATCACTAGTAGTCACTAGGACCTGTTACTAGGATCGGTCACAAGAGTTACTTGTGATGGATCACAACACTAAACTGTTTTTGACATAACTTTTGCATATGATGTCAGAATTCAGTGATTTTTGCACTAGTGGAAAATAGCATTTTCGCGACCGTCAAAGCAAGTCATAGATACGAGTTAAATGACTAGCTTTGGCAGTCGGGGAAAGGGTCGATGTTTGAGCGTCTTTTTCATCTATGACGTGGCTATGCGGGTCGCCGTATATCTTATATCAACGACCGGTGTTAACGGTCATCACGCTATGACTGACCCCAATCAGTCGTAGATATAAATCTTAATATATAAAAAAAAAAGATTCAGATTGGTTGTCTGGCCTGACTGAATCTGACCAAATCTCAAATCAAACCCAAATGAAACTCAAATGAAAACTCAAACTAGAATTCAAATGAGAATCAAATTAGAATTCAAATGAGAATCAAATTAGAATTCAAATGAAAATGAGAATCAAATTAGAATTCAAATGAAAATGAGAATCAAATTATACTTGCACACAAATAATCATTCAATTTAACATTCATTGATTCATTGGGTTCAAATTACACAAAAAGGAATAAAATCTTGAGTTCTGACCAATGTAAATCTTACAAGAAAAGTAACTAAGTTCAAGGATTTGGTTACAAAACGATGAACTAATAACAGCAAAATCATAAAACCCCAATGATGATGAAGAACTTATCCCTACTTCATAATGGTGTACCTGCACAGCAAAAATAAGTTCGGCCATCAGCAGATTAATGTGGGGAGGTCACAATACTCAAGAAAATGCTAAAAACAATAACCATGCCATGCACATTATCAAAGCTTGAAATGGAGATTTGGGCAACTTTATCATTGGGGGAAACCGAAAAAACAGAGATTTGGACAACTTTATCATTCATCAACTGATAATCTGAAACATCAATGAATCATATTTATGGGAATATATAAAAAGACATACTTGTGAAGTAATCTTCATGTGTGGCCGTCTTGTAAAGCAGGACAGCATAACTTCAACAAAAAAAATCAATAAATCATATTCCAATACACAAACAAACGTCAAAACCTAGATTACGCACCAGCAGTTAAGATGAAAGGCTGCACTAACATAAGAAATAAACATGGATCGAGTTATTCCTACCGGAAGTGATAGGGAAAGAAAGAGATGAAGCACCAATAATTCGATGAGAAATATACTAAAACAACTATCGGCAGTGAAGCTCCACAGCCTTGCTGCGTCTTCTTCTAAATCTAGGATTGGAGGCTCTGACCCACTAACAGCAATCAGCTTTGAAACTCCATTATTTCTGCCTCCTATAGATTTCTTTTAAAATCAAAAGAATTACTCTCCACATTATTCCCAATCCTGGTACAATCCTTAATTAATACACTTTTATTTCTAACAATCTTGAACATGAGAGGACAATGATCTATAAAAGGTTGGTATCCCAACCAATATGATGTCAATCTCTTTATCTGCCTCTGTCCAACATCGACAAAACGGCACAAAGAAAGTATATATGAAACGTAACTAGTTCATTAATTCACGACCTTGACATATCTCAAGCACAAGATACAGAATGGAGGATAAAAAGTGCAAAGTTGTAAAGATTAGTAATTAATCATATCACAAATTCCTCATAGATCAGTTAAGCATATAATGTTAGCATGTTTGATTTCATCATCACAATAAATATGACAGAGGAACAAACTAATAATTGAGAGAATGAAAAACAAACATGTGCCAGATTAAACATTGTAACCCTTTATAAGGAAGTAAGATCTGCCAATGTATTCATCGAGTTTTACGAAGACAAGCAAGCGGCAGCAGCAATATAATGAGACAAGAATATCACCCTCAACAAGACCAGAACCGGACTTGGATTCAGACTAATGAGTTTGCTTCTGCACTTTATGATGGTATCTTATATTCTTATTTTAGGGAGAGCAATGGGAATTCTTATCTCAGTTGTTCATGTACTACCTTTAAAAAACTATCTTAGTTGCTCCTAAATAAATAACAAATTACGCTAATTCAGGAGCCTATTCCCTACCATAACAATATTCCACCTTAAATACAAAAGATAATTACATGCATTGGTTTGTGCATATGAGAAGTATGAAATGAAGTTGTTAGGACCAACCATCTTTAAGGGATGCATTATGCAGGTGCTATCAGAAATTCAACTAAACAAACATCCTACAAACTTTAGAATTAATCAAAAGCCCCAACCCAGTAGACTTTGATGATGCTACCAATGGTAAATATCTGGAAAACATCACTGCGTAACATTATCAAGAGCTAAGTTTACCTTTAGAGCACTAAAAATACAGTGTCCTGTAGTTTTTTGTATATCTCCAAAATCAAGAAGAGCAGGGAAGGACCTTCACATGTCACTGGTTCAACATAGTCTTCATCGGAAGCCTACAAGATACATGTGATAACTGTCAGTGAAATGTTTCTTCTGCCTAGATTTATCCACATTATAGAAAAACAGTGGTACAAAGTTTACCTCAATATTGCTTTCATGATCTCCACCCATCTCAACCAAAACAAATTGAATACCAATTTTAACCTGAGTACCTTCATCACAATATGCTTTATCAAAATAGACTTACATGCATACTGGGGTAGTTAACGTAAAAGTTCATGTGAGGGTTAGAACTCTTACGGCGATGGGGATGAAAGCTATCCAGAAATATGTATGACCTGCACATGAAAAGAAACGCAAGTTTTCTTCCTTCCGATCCTGGACTAGCTTGACAGCAAGGACTCCTGCCATAATATCCGCGTGCAGCTGAGTGCATTACATTGTATGAATTCTGGAATAATGGAAGTGAATTAATAAGACCCTAAATTAGACTTCATTAGCAATGTTAAGAAGTTCAGCTGGAAGAACATATATTAACTGATGGATATTTGCTGATTTTGAAATCTCAAGCAAGAAAGCAAGAAAAACCAATAGATAAAACAATTACCACTAGCTCCAATGAGTTACTATGGCCTGTCAATTTCTTCTTTATACTTTCAACTGAATGAGAACACAAGAACATCCACAAATTAGTGAATTACACAAATAAGAAAACACCTCAATGGAAATGCATACACCCTGGCGAACTAAAACACGAGTCCCTACTTCATTTAGTAAACTGAAACAGTGAAATCATTAAGATGACTACATCTTCATCTTCAAAGAGAACGACATACTCAACTTCTAAATTACTAAACTGAAACAGTGAAATCAACAACCGTTCTAAATTTTCCGAATATGAGAGATGGGGTAAAATATACTTATCATCCAATGCATCTGAGTTTCTTTCTTGCATAAGAAACCGGTGCTAAAAGAAATCCTCTTATCAGAATTCTCTCTTTCTTGTGAAGCAAATCTCTGCACAGAATCAAACTTCACAAATAAGAATGAAATCAACAGAGAGAGAGAGATCGCATTTCAGAACCAACGAAAACCTAAAAAAATCTGAACATAATTGAAGATCTATACCTGCATGTTATTTAATATATTATCAATAGAGCTTTGCGAGATGGATGATCTTCTTGGGAGAATTGAGATGATATGGCCTGCGATTGTTGCGATGGTTGTTGAGATCGAAGTCTACATCCAATTGAAGAATCACCTCCAGATGTGATTCCATTAGGTCTTCTACACATTCATACACCAAAACAACACAAAAACAACCAAATCATTAGAATAAACACAAAGTCACTGCATTGAAGAATCACTGATGCAAAAATAAGCTACAAAACTACAAAAATCATACAACTTTGTAAATGCATAAGAATGTACCTGATATTCTTCAAACGCTCCAAATCATCTCTGAGCTTCAGGTCAAGAGCATTAGATACAACCTGAGTATCTTCCGTCCTTGTAATCCTTCTTTCTGTTCAAGAACCAATCTGGAATTTTGAATTGTAAAGGGTTATTAACAATTGTCATCAGATTCTCCAACTCCAATCCAGATAGTTCACCAGTCCTACACCATTTCAATTAAACACCCGAAGTAAGAACACAATATACATATAACATTAATCCATTTCGTAACCTAAATAACCTTTTCTCTTAAAACCCCAAACCCACCATTGAATAAAAACAAACAGAAGATCCAACAATAAACTAAACATCCCCACAGACTTCAAACACCAGTCCATTACATACCAAATCATGTCTAGCAAACCCTAGATTTCAGATTAAAATCATGTTCAATCTGAAACCCAAATTACTAAACTTTTAATCTAATGAAAAAACCAGCATAAAAATAGCAGAAAATGAAGGGGTTTAACAAAAATCTTCGAACAACCAAGTCACAAAAGTTATTTGAAGTCAAAAGGCCAAGTTTCTAAACGAATGATTCTCTTTTTTCCCCTAACAAATCAGCCTAAGTCAGCTGTTGTGTGTGAAACCTAGATCAAGTCCAAAATCAAATTAAAAAAAAAAAACCCAAATTAGAAATCTAGGGGTTTTTCATAAAAACCCCAAAAAAATGAAAACAAAATCGAACTACTTAAATCAAAATCAGAAGTATAAAAATAGATATAATCATTTAAAAAAAAACCCATTAAATTACCTTATTGCTGGTAAATCAGTTGATACTTCTTCTCCTGTTGGTGAATCCCTGAAATTTGAAAAATAACCAAAACCCAATCACAACAATTCCCAATTCTTCCTTAAAGTATAAAACCCTAACTCATTGAAAAATAACTATCAATTACACGAAGATACAGTACAAATCATATTGAAAAACAGAGATCTATTACAAAATAACAATTTACCATGAAAGTATAACTTAAAAGTTACATTGCTCTTGTATTTGTGAGAGAAACCTTTACTTGATAGAAGAAGAAGGAGAAAAGATCTCTCCTCTTTGGAGGAGACGAAGAAGATGGAGAAGAGATCTCTTCTCTTTTCTTCTGTTGGAGTTACAAAGAAATGAAGAGAGAGATGGTGAGAGAGTGAGATTAAGATGATAAAGAAGAGACATCTTCTCTTTCTTCGACTAAAGTTGGAACGAAAAGAAAAGTGAGAGAGAGATATGGTGAGCGAGTGAGTGGTGAGAGGCTTTAGAGATAGTTTTTTATTCGAGATATGTTATATCCAACCGTTCATCTAAAATCCTAATTATAGAAAATACCAGGATCATCAGTCTGGGTGCGGGTCGTGGTTGGGGGATGAAATTATAATATAAAAAATTCATTCTACGACCAACATAAACACTCCCGGATGTGATCCGCATTTTTATTAAATCTAGGACTGTTTTGACCGGTTCACGGCCAATTGACCGTCATTGAGTGTCAGGAATATGGGTCATAAAAACCTCATTCCCCATTAGTGTTGGCTCGTTTTAACCGAAAAAACAAGAGCTACACATATATGATCATTAGATATCAACATCATAAACTCAAAAATACTGTTTCTATCAAAAGCTCAAATATAGATAGAGAAAGTATGAGCATAGAAGAAAATAAATCTCCCTAAAGATGTTAATTAGTCATATAATAACCGAGAGATCATGTGCTCAGTTTCACATGCTTCCTCACCCTTCAAAATATTGAGCACAAAGGTGAGCATGCACATTCCAACACAACTAGGTTGTGTTGAGTTGATCCTTGTCTTGTTCGTCACGAGTGACTAAGACAGAATCATCATTCTTGACCTCTTGCTTGATTTGTTTTCTCTTGTTCCATCTATTGTTTCTTCTTTGACTTGTGATGAAGAGTGTTATTATCACAACGTTCACTAGTACAAGAGATTTCAGACATGATGTCTTTCTTTAGTCTTTCAAGAAAACTCTTATAATTATTATCACCAACAATTAACAGCTGAGAGTCATTCTTGTGACTAACTTTTGGTCCCTTCTTGGCTATGGAGGACTTTGGGACCCATTTAGAGTTGGGTTTCACAGGAGCAGCTTTCTCCTTCATACCATTAGGATCATTGTCCTTTTGGATATTTTGCGAAACAACCTTTCTCCAATTTGGAACATCAGATCTTGTCTTAGTATTTGCAAAGTCATTTATTTTTCTATAATAGGGTCTTTTATAAGATGTCCTTGTCGAGCGATGAGCAAAACATGATTTTTTATTATAATAATTCTTTTGCCTAAACTTTGGACAATATCAATCTGAGTTCCTTTGGGGAGCAATCTTATCCAATTCATTTGATACAAAGGAAAGTGCATCCTGCATCTTACGAATATTACATCCCCATTGCAAGTGCCCTTTATTACCACAATAATAACAATGCTTAGAAACATACGAAGTCTGAGTTTTAATGTTACCTTTTTGTGGATCCGCTTGCATTGGAGCTCGACGAGTTTTCTTCTTCTTCTTCTTGTCTTTGTTCAACGGGTTTGCTTTCTTCACATTAGCAGAAGTGCTCTCTTTGATTTCTTCACTTGACGAGTCTGGTTGAACACCATTCATAGGCTTGTCTGGAATTACTTCTTTACAAGAAATGATATCATTTTTGACATCAGTGGAAGCCTCTGGTTGAGAAGAATTTGCATCTTTAAATTTTTTTACCTCTTTGTTAATATTTGAAGCATCTATTCCCTTATATCCCAATCCTCGTGTATCATGATGATTTCTACTTGCTTCTAACATTGAGGTTAAATTGTTTGAGCTATCATTGAACTTTTTCAGATTCAAATTTTTTTCTTCCAACATCCTGATTTTATCAAGAGCACCAGTAAGATCAGTCTTAAGGAATTTTTCTCGTGAGAGATATTCACCTTCTTTCTCTTCAAAACTCTTTTGTTGAGAATTAACCCTTGCTTCAGATTCAGCAAGTTTCTTTTCCGACAAAAAGAGATTTCTTCGAAGATTTTCACATTCTAATTTCTTAGAATTAAGCTCGTCAATACGATCTTTAAGAAGATAATCACTGGTGCGGTAACACTTATAACATCCTTGAAAAACCCTCCTCGGTTTCTTGTTCTCACGACAAAGAGGAGTCATAAAACAAAGAAAATCCGAAGTTCTCAGTTTTTCATTTTTCAAAGGTTCCAGCAGTTTAGAGTATTATGAGATATCCTCTTCTACTTCTTGTTCAAAATATGGAGTCATCATCATTGGAAATTTCATCTAACCCTTCTTGTAGACGTATTTTCCAGTCGTCATCAGTTTCTACATTATTAACAAGATTAACTTGTCTAGTACAATCTCTAGTGATGATTTCATGAACGTTTTCAGATATTGAATCGTAGATGCCATCATCAAATGTTAATTCAAAACTCTTGATATCTTGCTTTACGTTAACTGAATCAACCATAGATTCAATTCTTATAGGTTGGATCGCACCAAACACAGATTGTTAGATCTTTTTCGTGTTTGCCTGCTCTGATACCAATTGAAAACACGAGGGTACCCAAATATACCTCAATCTAAAACTTTTCCACCTATAAGTCCTTTTTCCGAAAGTGATTGTCTATGGACTGAGTCGAGAAAATATAACGAATCGGTTCACACTTCGTGTGATCGTCTATGGATACGTGATCGAGACAATACAACAACGAAGTATGATTACTTGATAATAGGTTCGGACTTAACCAAACACTATAGGATTGCTATCAAGTAATTAGGAATTAACGTCTGTGTATTTTAATTATAATTATAATAAAAACAATTATAATTGCGGAAATAGAAAAGTAAAAGACACAACAAGATTTTGTTAACTAGGAAACCGCAAATGCAAAAAAAACCCGGGACCTTTTCCAGAATTGAATACTCTCAGGATTAAGCCGCTATACAAAATCTAAACCAACTTCGTATAGTTGAGACCAAGCAACTAAACCTATAGTTCACCTAGTGCCATCAGTATCCCTGCGCCTCCAACTTGTAATAAGTCACGCACTTGGAACAATTCCTTTGGTTCATATTCCAAACAGTAAAGGAATAACAAATCTGTTCGGTAACAACTCTTTTCAAACAACGTGATATGAGTTTGACAAAAGGCTTTTCTGTTTATCCCAATAAACTCCTTTGTCAGGTTCTTAGATCTATCTATTAAACAACTACCAAAGTAATTGTCTAGATTATGCAATCAATACTCTTAATCACAAAGAATTGTATTGATGCCGATCTACTCAACTAATCAATCAAGGTTATCACAAAGATAAACCGATTATAGTTGGATCCCCATCCGATCAAGTATTGTGCACACCAAAGATTATGAACTCAAATAAGAAATCTCTTTGTCTTCAAATCTTCTTAGAACTTCAATAAGCACCTGCACACAAACAACTTGAATCTCTTGTGATTAATCACACACAGAACGGAGTCTGTTAACAATGGATTTTCATAAGACGTCAATAGATCTACAAACAGTTCTAAAGATCCCCGTCGATACTTCGATCTAGTTTGAGTGAATCTTATATCAGAAGAGAATATTCTCAAGCATAAAAAAACTAGGTGCAATCAAAGTTCAACAACCGTTAGTCAATCAAATCAATCGAAAACTAATAATAAACTGGAATTATCTAGGTTCCCACCAATGGTACTCGTAGAGCTTCCCAATCCCAAAGAAGTCTTTAAAACGAGCGGTCGTAAGAGATTTCGCCTAATTAGGGTACTTTCCTCTCCGAATAGACGGCTCCACTAGTAACAACACAACTAGGTAGTTTTGCTGGCTCTGAGGATTAGTTTGCTTGAAATGCAAACTTTAATATTTATAGACCAAGGAAGTTTGGACACCAAGGAATTTCCAAAACCGAATATTCTCAAAGATATGCAATAAAGTCCAAATCGGTTTTCATAATTCCTGGAATGCTCTGTCCAAATATTGACCGAAATTTCAGTAGAAAATATCCAATTAGTAAATGCACATTACTAATTTTTATT
>JAJJMB010000692.1:0-11674 GCA_023531105.1 Papaver atlanticum | reverse complement strand
TTGATAGTTGAATCAATATTGTTAGTCTGAGCAAATATTGCTCGATTAATGAATTATTGGTGGCCCAATAAAATATTAATTAAAATACTGGTAGCTTGACCGAATATTATATCACAATTAACTAAAATGTTGACTGCTGGATTAACATAAAAATAGTGGTGTTTGAACCGGTTAAGAATTATATTTTGCAGAGAAGTTGGTTCAAAACCCTAATTTTGATTAATCGAGGGATGATTTATGAAAATCTACTAATAAGTGAGAGAGGGACTGGCTACATGGGATAATGGCCGACCATGTAGCGTTCAGGTGCTCGAATGAGCAAGCACCAAAGTCTTTTGCAGACCAGTTGGTGAAAGAATGATTAAATACTGGTTTAATCATTTATTAAAATAGTGCTCGTCTGAGCATTAGGTAATAAGAAATAATTATGGAGAGAGGAGGGACCGACCAAGGGGTATGGAACCGGCCCTCAGTGGTCGTGGGACCGTCTGATGGTTAATTGATCAAATTCCAAGTTGTTTGGAAAGAGTTTGAACCCAATATGAACCGTAGAAGATTAATTAGGTCAAAATTATGAAAATGTGTGGGACCGGATTCTTGTGTAGGAAAATTCTCAAATTTTAAAAAGAGATACCTAATCATGTTATCTATCAATAGGATAAGTATGATCATCAATAAGAGATATATATTTATTCAATAAGAGAAAGGGTTTCACATTCTACCTCAATTGTTAAAAACTCCTCTTGATTTTTATTAATCCCTCTTCTCTAAATATCTAGCTCCATCTCTTTCTTCTTCTCCCTAGCCTTATGTTTTCTAACTTATAAAATTTCTTTTCTAAACTATTTTATTTATCTTTTCATTTTCCCTTAATTTTATTTATTATTGATTATTGTATTTCCACCTTAACTTGTAGCCTTTCTAGTTCAATCCACCCACCTAGGCTAAGGAACAACAACCTAAGCCACAAGGTTAACTAATTCGGGTATAACCCGACCCGAAACAATAGCTAAAAATACAGGGTATTACACAACCTGTGATATTTAAATTATATAGAAAATATAATGCGGAAAAGAAATAACACAGACACCAGAAATTTTGTTAACGAGGAAACCGCAAATACAGAAAACCCCCAGGACCTAGTCAAGATTTGAACACCATACTATATTAAGCCGCTACAGACTCTAGCCTACTACAAGTTAACTTCGGACTGGAATGTAGTTTAGCCCTAACCAATCTCACACTGATTAAGGTACAGTCGCGTTCCTTACGCCTATGAATCCCAGTAGGACTCTACGCACTTGATTCCCTTAGCTGATCTCACCCACAACTAAGAGTTGCTACGACCCAAATTCGAAGACTTGATAATCAAATCTGTCTCACAGAGAAAAGTCTATTGAATAGATAAATCTGTCTCCCACAAAAATACCTACGAGTTTTTTTTCCGTCTTTTGATAAATCAAGGTTAAAAGGAACCAATTGATACACCGGACTTATATTCCCGAACAACAACCTAGTAATATCAATCACCTCATAATGATTTTAACCGTATGGAAGCGGAATAAGATATTATGGAATCACAAATGATCAGACGAAGATGTTTGTGACTACTTTTTATCTTACCTATCGGAGATTGAATCTCGAGCAAATCTAAGAGAAGATAGTTATCAATACGATAGAACAAACTAAGATCAGAATACGCAACTAGAGAGAAAATAGTTGGGTCTGGCTTCAGAATCCCAAAGAAGTCTTTAAGTCATTAACCTATAATGGTTTTAGAAAAACTTAGGTTAAAGAAGAATCGACTCTAGTCACAACTAGTATCATATAGGAGGTGTGGGGATTAGGTTTCCCAGTTGCTAGAGTTCTCCCTTATATAGTCTTCAAATTAGGGTTTGCAATCAACGCTACCTTGGTAACAAAGCATTCATTATTCACCATTAGATGAAAACCTGATTATATTAAGGCAAATATCTTTCAACCGTTAGATCGAACTTAGCTTGTTATACACAAATGAAATGTTCCTTCATTTAGATATGGGTAACCGTACCTAAACATGTACACTTGGTTGTCTCAACAATAGTTAACCGAAGTTAGCCTTATGAACACTTTCATATCAACCTTGTTCATCTTAATCAAAACTAGTTCAAATGACTCAAATGAAACTAGTTATAGAGTTGTTCAATTGTTTATATTCGCATAGAAGTATACAAGATACAATTAAAGCAAAATCGATTTGATTCACTCGAATCAATTCATGAACATTATAGCCACGGTTTGCAAAAGATTGCATTCCTTATTATATAAATGTATTTGTTAATGAACAAACCGATTTTAGAACTTAACCCACTCAAGTTTGCAAACGGGTACGCATACCTAAGTAGTTGGACTTGATCTGGGTTCGCCCGTATGCGAACGGGTAAGCATACTGTCGTTCATGACCAAACTCAGTTGAATTCCCGGACTTGAACTGTTAAGCCGGTACGCATACGAGTATGCATACTAAGTTCTCGGACATCAACTATTAAACCAGTACGCATACGGGTATGCATACTATGGTTCCCGGACATGAAATAACTTGCAACAGTTAGCATACAAGTACGCATACTGTGTTATATCCAATCAATGGTTAGTTGCTCTAAATTCCATTTTAATTATTGAAACATTCTTGGAAGACGGGAATAGCTGTCTCAGACAAACTATTTGCTTCAAAGCAATTTTCAAGTAATCAATAGATCAATACGAAACATTCCCAGTCTACATCAAATGACTGTCTCACACAAATCATGTAAGATGTTACCAGGCAATTTTCACATGATCATCTTTTGACCTTCGTCAAGAATAAAGATGAACTTGGTTACAGCGAAAGCTTACCAAGACATATTTCGTGAAATATGTAAGCTAGTTAAACTCAGCTCGAAATATCAAATCTAACTAATATAAAGAAAACATGGATTTTCAACCGTGGCACAAAAAAAAGACTGTCTTGCCTCTCCATGTTTTCTATTTTTCTTCTCAGATTTCGGTGAATTATTAACAACCAAGGGGTAAGTTAGAGTAACAGTAAATTAGTTTTCCATTCTCTTCATCGTCCCAAAACAATTATCCAGATTAATTGAGAGAACGGTCTTAGATTGATTCAGAGAAACCTTAATGATTCAATCAACCTAATTACTCTTCACGATATCAAAACTGAAATCACCAAAAATTGTTCCCAAAAAAAATATACTTAATCAACAGATCCTAATCTCTGTCATAGATAAAACTAATTTTACAATTTTCTATATAAGGATTCTAGGGATTATCCGTACTTAAAAAGGTAACCTATAAGGCTAGAACAAAAGAAATTGGTGTGGTGTAGCGATTTTGAGGTGCAGCTCAATGGACCCATTACAATCTCGAGCAGATAAAGCGCCTCAATAAGGTTGTTCCTCAACAGATTTCAAATCATCTCTGTGATTTTTTCTCGGAAGATGCTAATGTGGTTCACAGACAATAGTATATTGATATTATTGTTAGTGGTGGTAGTAGTTTTAAAAAAATTAAGTTTTTGATCTTTAGATGTTTGTCTAAATGCTTAACACGATATCATCATTTGGTTTTCCTCATGAACTAACTTTTTTAGTTATGACTTCTAATTTGCTGCTATAATTAATAACCAGATCAAGAGTAAGCAGGGAGATTACATATGTAGACCAACATATAAGTAATAATGACATAAAGGTAAGCTTAGTATCGAGTTCATGTGTGAAAATTACACTCAATTAGAAAATATGACAAGACAAATTGAGGCCAATAAGCCTGTACTATCATTATTGTTTTTTTTTTTTTTTTTTTTTTTTTTGCAGAATCGCAAAAGTTCAGGCGCATAGCGAGCGTGATTTTACTAAGCTTAGCAAAAATGTTGTATTAGAGAAAGTCTTTCCGTCTTGCAAAAATCCAATGTATGATATATCATGTAAAAAATTGCATATGAAAGTTTTATTTCTTTTTTTTATGTAAATGAATTTTCGATTGTAAAACTATTGAAATTTTTTAGTTGTTTCGAAACAGATTGGCAGGCGCATCCCGCGTGCGTGTTATACTAGTGTGTATAAAGTAAAGTCTATATAGCCATACGATTTTTGTCTCAATATGAGATCGAATAGAAATAGACTTCTAAGTGATTGATGAATTCAAGTCTCCTCATACCTTTTGTTTATGAAGTTCCACAAGCTCCCCTTAGTAGTTCTCCATCTCCAATTGATGAACGTCGTGAAGTCTAAAGCTCAACTACACATTCTATCCTAATCCGAGACATATCTATAAGTAGATTAGAAATCAAGACTTATACTTTTGACAACTAAACTTGACAAAGAAGCTTGAGATAGCAACGCTTGCGAGTTTGCCCGAGCAGTACTCTAACAATCTCCCCCTTTGTCAATTTTAGTGACAAAACTATCAATACATATGGATTAAAAAATAAATAAACTTTGTAGCTTCTCATCCAAATGCTTGATTTCCTTGATTCTTCAACATTACTCGAAATCTTCATCACTTCCAAGTACTCCAGTGATTCTGAACGTGTTCAACTCAGAATCATAGTTGTTGAAGATCCGTAGCCATAATAATAAGAAAACAGTTGTTCTCAATCATTGTTATACAGTGTCATAGTATTATTATACAACATCATAGTTCAATTGTATCACAACTTTGACAATAATACTATGGTGATATGTATCACCCCGCCTTAGTCAATACTTCATCTCACAATGAAAACCACTCCCCCTTACATAATAATCCGTAAACCATATGTATTTTTAGTGTGAACTACACAATAATTCTCCCCCTTTTTGTAAATATAAATTGGCAAAGGTACGAAAACTAGAGGGATCATAATGAAATTCTCATAGAGATACTTCATGACTAAAAGAGAACATATCAACTTTGTTTCGATGATTTCACATAGTCGAAACTTAGTGTATTCATCAAGGAGTTTATAAAGATACAAGAAAACTTAGTGTATTCATCAGTTCAGCACCATCAATCTGTCCATCATTCCAAGAGACTTCTTTATTAAGAAGACGATTTGATAAAAAGTTTGGAAATAATATTTCATGCTCAGGAGGTGGGAATTGGAAGTTTCCAACTCGGGTCAAGTTTAAGATCCCAGCAATAACATGACGATTCATCAAAAAGATTTCGTTCCCCACAATAGTTTTAGAAGTGCAGTTTACCAGGTCTGGCTCATGAAGATTTGCATAAAACTGGGAAGCCATTTCGACATGAGCAGTTCCCATGGGTTGATGAATAATGCCCCAATCAAAACCTTTAAAAAACAAGGAGAGATGTTCTACACTAATTTTTGAAGCATCATAGAACCTTTCTCTAATGGTTCGTTTCTCCTTATATTCCAAATAGAGGTCGCGAGCTTCTTTTCTAACAAACCTAGTTCTCAAACTTGCATCATAATAAGTTTCATCACTAGTATTAGCACCCAAACTCTCACCACGATTCAATGTTTTCCCAGGTGCCATTGAAACCAAAGAGAATAAAATAAAATAAAATAAACGATGAAGAACTTACCGGGTATGCGAACTGTTGATAATGGTGAAGCTCCGAAACTGGAACGGAAGAAGAATCAAAGACAAACATGTGATGTAGAATTTCGCTGCGAACCCAACAGTACCAAGAACACACAAGAAGATTGAAAGAGTTTGGTGATTATGAGTTCGCAAACCCTTGGGTTTTTATCTTCAGCTCAAGAACTGTTGAGAAGAGAAGGTGAAATGAACAAGAAGAGTTCTTTCTCTCGTTTTAAGCGCAAACGGATTAGAGCCCTAACCAGCATGCACAAACAAGGTTTAGACACGAACTGAATTCGAATTCAATGTAAGTGAATCGTACGTGTGCAATCAAGGGATCGTTTGCTTTAGGCATCATCGAATTTTTATATGCAACAAACATTTTCTTGAGCAATACTTTGTATATACAAAGATAATACAAAGAGAGTTTGCACACCGTGACACCAAGAGAGAGTTTCTTTCCAACTACTCTTACATCTTACAGTATTGAGAGAAACCCAATGGACTTTTTTTACAAGTTTTTCAAAGATCATAGAAAGAGCACATGATAATTTGTGTTCCTGAATTCTTCGTTTACAACTTATAACACACGGTTTCTGCAGATAATATTCAGTACTGCACAGGAAAACTCTTTTTATAAGATGAGACATCCTGACTTTCTCACAAAAGGAGGCAATACCATTATCTTAAGAAGGTGTATCATGGTTTGACTGATAAACTGAATCATTCTTTGAGATGATATAGTCTAAAGACTGAGATTTAAACTCTTCTTGTAATGCGTTTAGTTTGTTACAACCAATTGAATTACCCAGAGGAGGATACTTGCTCTCACTAATTAGTGAATCAAGATCAACCTCAATATGAATATTATTCATCATAACTTGATTTAGCTTATCAAGAGATTCTTGCTCTTTCTAGAGGTATAACTCAACATCAAGAGATAAGCTCTCAAGCTTCTTTCCAAGCCCTGAAAACACTTCAAGGGATTTTAAACCTGGTGGAGGTTTAGATAGAATTTCTTTTACAGGTTTTATTAAATCAGTCATGGAAGAGAATTCTGAAATCCCTTGATCCGGTGTTGCGTTTATTGAGATAGCACTACTGTCCATAGAGTCAGATTGCTTACAAACACAGACTTATGAAGTCTTAAACATGTTTACCCGCTCTAAGACCAATTGAAAAAGAGGGGGTCTAACAACCACACCCAATATTTCGTTTAGGCAATCTGTGTGGACTAACTCCAATATATTTCCAAGAGAATAAACTAGACAGTCAGACTCAGTCAATGAAAATACATCCAAGAGTTATATCTCTATTTCTCAATGTAATCAGCAAATCAAACAGATAGAAATCCACGAGCCTGATGATTATGTGAAACAACTTGAACGGTACCAAAGACCAATGTTCAAGTGTCAATCATTTTATATCAACAACCAAAGGTTGGATTATCTAATTGATTGAACTAGGCACAACCTGTGATATTTCAATTATATAGAAAATATAATATGGAAAAGAAATAACACAGACACTAGAAATTTTATTAACGAGGAAACCGCAAATGCAGAAAACCCCCAGGACCTAGTCCAGATTTGGACACCACACTGTATTAAGCAGCTACAGACTCTAGCATACTACAAGTTAACTTCGGACTGGAATGTAGTTTAGCCCTAACCAATTTCACACTGATTAAGGTACAATCGCGTTCCTTACGCCTCTGAATCCCAACAGGACTCTACGCACTTGATTCCCTTAGCTGATCTACCTATAACTAAGAGTTGCTACGACCCAAAGTCGAAGACTTGATAAACAAATCTGTCTCACAGAGAAAAGTCTATTGAATAGATAAATCTGTCTCCCACAAAAATACCTACGAGTTTTTGTTCCGTCTTTTGATAAATCAAGGTGAAAAGGAACCAATTGATACATCGGACTTATATTCCCGAACAACAACCTAGTAATATCAATCACCTCATAATGATCTTAATCGTATGGAAGCGGAATAAGATATTATGGAATCACAAACGATCAGACGAAGATGTTTGTGACTACTTTTTATCTTACCTATCGGAGATTGAATCTCGAGCAAATATTAGAGAAGATAGTACTCAATACTATAGAACAAAGTAAGATCAGAACACGCAACTACAGAGAAAATAGTTGGGTCTGGCTTCAGAATCCCAATGAATTCTATAAGTCGTTAACCTATAATGGTTTTAGAAAAACATAGCTTAAAGGAGAATCGACTCTAGTCGCAACTATTATCACACAACAGGTGTGGGGATTAGGTTTCCAAGTTGCTAGAGTTCTCTCTTATATAGTCTTCAAATCAGGTTTTGTAATCAATGCTACCTTGGTAACAAAGCATTCAATATTCACAGTTAGATGAACCTGATTAGATTCAAGCTAATATCTTTCAACCATTAGATCGAACTTAGCTTGTTATACATAAATGAAATGTGCCTTCATTTAGATATGGGTAACCGTACCTAAACGTGTACACTTGGTTGGATCAACAATAGTTAGCCGAAGTTAGCCATATGAACACTTTCATATCAACCTTGTTCATCTTAATCACAACTAGTTCAAATGACTCAAATGAAACTAGTTATATAGTTATTTAATTGTTTATATTCTCATAGAAGTATACAAGAAACAATTGAAGCAAAATCAATGTTGATCCACTCGAATCAATTCTTGAACATTATAGGCACGGTTTGCAAAAGATTGCATTCCTTATTATATAAATGTATTTGTTCATGAACAATCCTATTTTAGAATTTAACCCACTCAAGTATTCAAAAGGGTACGCATACCTAAGTAGCCGGACTTGGTATGGGCTCGTCAGTATGCAAACGGGTAAGCATACTGTCGTTCACGACCAAACTCAGTTGAATTCCCGGACTTGAACTGTTAAGACGGTACGCATACGGGTATGCATACTAATTTCCTGGACTTCAACTATTAAACTAATACGCATACGGGTATGCATACTATGGTTCTCGGACATGGAATAACTTGCAACAGTTAGCATACAAGTACGCATACTGTGCTATATTCAATCAATGGTTATTGTTCTAAACTCCATTTTAATTATTTAAACATTCTTGGAAGACGGGAATAGCTGTATCACATAAATTATTAGCTTCAAAGCAATTTTCAAGTGATCAATAGATCAATACGAAACATTCTGAGTCTACATCAAATGACTGTCTCGCACAAATCATGTAAGATGTTACCAAGCGGTTTTCACATGATCATCTTTTGACTTTCGTCAAGAATAAAGAAGAACTTGGTTAAAGCGAAAGCTTACCAAGAAATATTTCGAGAAATATGTAAGCGAGTTAAACTCAGCTCGAAATATCAAATGTGTATAAAGTAAAGTCTATATAGCTATACGACTTTTGTCTCAATAAGAGATAGAATAGAAATAGACTTATGAGTGATAGATGAGTTCAAGTCTCCACATACCTTTTCTTGAAGAAGTTCCACATGATCCCCTTAGTAGTTTTTCGTCTTCAATCGATGAACGCCGTGAAGTCTAAAGCTCAACTACATATTTTATCCTAATCCGAGACATAACTATAAGTAGACTAGAAATCAAGACTTATAGTTTTGACAACTAAACTTGACAAACAAGCTTGAGATAGAAACGCTTGCGAGTTCGAATGAGCAATGCTCTAACACAATCATTTCGTTTCTATACAAAAGTAATTACTGAAATTGCTCAGCATTAATGAAATATACGTAATACCGAAAGCTCGGCTGAGAGATTTTAATAATTGCATATTCATGTATGCTCTGAGAGGCAGTATACTCAGTCAGAGATTGTCACGGTATGAGGTTTCATGCTTTAACGTGAGACATGAATTTCACATACTCGTCTGATTGCTGGATCAGGAATATGTAAGGTTACGATTTTTCCCTTTGTAAAATATCCACCATTAACAATATCGAGGTTGTAGAGACGGATCCAAAAAATTTGATGCTCAATTAAAGGGCTTTTAGGAATTATCGAGTTAAACTTCTCCGTAATCATAATCATCTTTCTTTACAATCTTGATAATGAAAGAGTTATGCACCACAAGTTTCATCGGAAATTATTTACTAAGCCAAAGTTTTTTGAGCTCATCTTCAATAGTTCAGATCAAATAGGGTTTGGTAATATAGAGTCTACTGAAATAAAAGAAAGTCCATTAATTCAAATTATCTATCAGAGCACTGGTTGAAAGGGTTTTTCTTCTGGGGATATTGGGAAGATTTGGATGAGATATTAAGTTTAATTGACTCATTTTGTTAGTGTGATTCTTAATGGTTTTTTGATGGGATTTGGGATGGCATGGAGTTATGTCTCCTTCCATGATGTCAACAGAGTGATTGTTGGTGAATGGATAATCAATAGAATACCAACTAGTTTTATGAGAAATGGGTAGACGAAGGATGATGGTAAAGAGGCATAATATGCCAATGATTTTGGGTATGATGCCATGGTTACAGTTCCTGATAATGTGAAAAATAACGCTTTCCATAACACTAAAGATAATTGCACAATTATATGACAAATTGAGTGAAAAATAGGGGATAATAATTAGACATTTTACACCAAAAAGACAAGTAGATGGACGAGTTTACTTGGAATGGGATGGAACTTCTTGTCACAACTGTTTAGAGAGCAAAACTCTAATCAAAAAAACTGTTGATGGAGGAAAATTGAATCAAAAAAAAAGAAAAAGAAAAAGAAAAAAGAAGAAGAAGAAGACTGGTTCGCTGAGTTTCTCTCTCATCTTTGGAGTATCTTGTGTTCAATAGTAGTGGTCTTTAGAGAATCTCCAATGCAAGGGGTGAAGGTCTTAAAATAGCATGACACCTGAGATTTAAGACATTTTCCACCAAGTTTTCATCTCCAAAACAAGGTTAAAGGTCATAAAGAAAAATAACACGACTAAGTGTTCATGACCCTGGGTCTTAAACCCACATCATCATTTGTCTTTAGGTTTAAATAAGGTTTGTTAAATATGACCTTGGGGATTGGAGATGAACTTTAGGTAAATAGTTTTATCTTTTATCTTTTTCGTCATTTAGCAATGACCCACAAAGAAAAAGGTGTCAATGATGAGCATCTCCAATGCAAAGGGGTCAATGTCTTAAAATTGCATGACACATAAGACTTAAAGACCTTTTCCACCAAAGTTTCAACTTCGATACAAAGGTGAAGGTCATAAAAATAGATAACATGATTAAGTGGGGGTAAATGAGAAAGTTTAGATTGGACTTTCTCTATGACCTTGGGTCTTAAGTCCACGTCATCTTTTGTTTCTAATTTAAACAAATTTTGTCTTTTAGCAATGAACCATTAAAAAAAGTATTAATAAGACATCTACGTAAGATGGCCTTGAGTCCTTGACCCCAAGCATTGGAGATGCTCTTTAAATCTTAACATGGAACCTTGTTAACATGATGAAGGCCTTCCAAAAATCCCCACCAACTATTTCATCGCTGTTGTATTGAACTCTACTGATATTAGAGCTTCTCCAATGGAATGTATGTGACAAAAAATGTCTAAATCCATGTAGGATAGACATTCATATTTTCTAAAAAATTCTCCAACCCTGACTTCTTAAACCAATGTGTAGATGAGGTGGCATAATTTTGGGTAGAGGATGTCAAAGCCAATGTCTAAAACTAGACATTCACTTAGACAATGTCTTACCATCCAACTCATCATTTCCCCATAAAATCAATGCAACAACAAACATAGAAAATTTTAATCAATAATCAAACGACACATACTCAACGGAAAATATTTATAATTTATGGGTAGGCTAGCACGGCAACCTGTTCGACTAATGTAGTAGTACGTTGTTGGAGCTTAGCTTGTTAGGCTTCCAACTAGTTTCTTGTAATAATACTCTTAATTAAGAACGCTCGATTGGGGGATATTGAAACTAATTGGGGGATATAAATTACTTCCCCCAACCCATAGTGTCTGCTAAGGGGTGATTTTTGGGTATGAAAATACTAAAATACCCTTTTGTTAATTAAAAAACATTATGAAAATACTATACTACCCTTTCCCCTAAAACTTAAAATCTAAAAACCAAATCATTTATCCC
>JAJJMB010000684.1:0-20467 GCA_023531105.1 Papaver atlanticum | reverse complement strand
AAAAAAAAAAAAAAAAAAAAAAAAAAAAAAAAAAAAAAAAAAAAAAAGACCAGACCAATTAGACCAATCGGAATAAATATTAACACTTGGATAGCAATATGTGTGTGTTCTCCCTGTCTCCGTCGCCCAAACAAGCGTGGAACGCAGGATCCACGGGAATTACCATGTAATCTGCTGACAAGAAGCATGCGCTTGGATCCAAAAGATCTAATCATGTCGTTAAAAAAAATAAAAAAAATAAAATAAATGTGTGTTCAATAAATCGACCGCTGGTTCCCTTGTATATGCCAGACGAGTTGATCTAGAATTAGGATTATCGACCACTAGTCCCCTTGTATATGCCAGTTGTGTTGATATTAGTCCAGACCAGTATCTCAATCCACTAGGTCATAGGTTCATCTTGGCATTGAAGTTCATTCGCAACCATCTATTTCTATTTTTATCTTCTTAATCTATTCATGTGATTTGTTTGATTCCGGATATTGATATCCATAGTGCGACTATCTGAGTAGAGTTCTGTCACTTATATATGAATTTTAGTATATTTGAGTGCAAACTCATATACAACAATTGGAATTTCGCATCAGGGTACTTCCTCCCGTAATCAATAAGTATGCCAACCAAGGAGATTCTTTAGTGCATTCCAAGGTTCTGCGTAGATAGCTAGGGTCTGGAGTAAAGGTTTTGTGGGTATATATCTAGTAAACCCTCCCGAGACTATAACTCGGCCACTAGGGCCACCTAGGGGTTTAAAGGCTTGTTGCACATGCTAAGTGCAATCGACGATGCCTGCGACAGTGAGTTAGGATTTTATTTTCTGTTTTTAACTTGCTCGGGACTAGCAAATAATAAGTTTGGGGTTATTTGATAGACGCATTTATGTGTCTATTTTCATCTCTATTGTGTATATTGTTAGTACCCATTTTTGTACATATTTTGGTATTTTATCCCTTTGTAGGTGTTTTTGGAGAAATAGGCATTTGCGGCGAAATTGGCTCAAAAAGTTGTTAAAGACACCTGGAAGGACATTTGCTATTCGGACTCTCATTTTTGATAAGGGGTAACCCATTTCCAGTAGCTACTAAAAACCGACCGGGACTGGATAGGGGGAGGTCACTTTCTTCTTAAAATTCAAATTCTGTTTTTGGCGGGAAAATATAAACACATTCTGGCAGTTTTGGTGGTAGTGATTTGGAGGAGTTTGAGGTCGATTAAACCTCTAATTTTCATAGGGTAGACTCCTTATGGGTCTAGGAATCTAACATGGGTGTTGAAATCGATTAATCTGGGCTCAATCGACGGATTTTTATCTCAACAACAAAATATTGAAAGTCACGTGTGTGACCGATTTTAGGAAATTTTAGAGAGATTCAAGACAAGATTTTCTTCCCAAAGCTTGATATCTATCTAAGTAAGAGTTTAGGATCAAAAGTAAAGATCAGATACGCGTGGAAATTCTAAAACAAGAAATTGCCGCAACTTTGCCGTGAAGAGAAAGAAAGAGATTTTGGAAGATTTTAGAGAGATTTAATCGGTCTTTTTGATATAAATAGATTTTTTGGGTCATATAGAAGGGGTGCCGAGAGTTTGGGAGGATGAGAAGGCTTGAGAAAGCGAGAATCAGAGATTTACAGGCCGCTGCTGCTGCTGTTTCTGCTGCTGCCAGGCCTGAAGAACACGAAGAACATTGACCCACATTGAACAGTCGCGAAGAACACGAAGAACTTCGACCCACACATAACCGTCGCAGAAGCAGTCTTATATTCAACTACAGGAATCTGTTATCGTTTCTACCCGTAATCGCTTTAAACTTTCAGCGACCATTGCTTCCCTTGCAAAATGCTTTCTGTAACTACAGCTCATCCTTTTTAATAAAAACACCTTATTTGATCAATGAAATCAACTTTTGAGCATATTTCTAATATGAAGAGCTAAATCCCAACACTGGGATGATGGAGGAAGGCGAATATCATACTTGGGGTAATTTTATTAATTCTTTTTAAGACTTTTGCATTAATTTTAATTGAAATTATGATTTGAATTAATTGGTTGTCATTTAATTTGATGATGTATGCTTAGCTTAGGTGTTTTGATACATCATGCTTAGGATTTACAATCAATGTTTTGAGAATCTACCTTGGCAAAATTACAGTACATGTTTTTCTTGAGCTAAAGTTGTCAAAGAATTAATAATTGAACCTTATGTTTTGAATTCTGTGGAATCCTGAGTCCCAGTAACTCTCGCACCCTTTGTAATATTTTTGTATACATTTTTATTAAATTTAAAAACTCGAATCTTCACAAGTCCAAGTTGAACGAACTCTACTTATCACTTTTTACAACAACATAAAATCACATCAGGAAAATTCCTTATATTTTCTGGGATTCAGGTGTATATGTACATGGGTGTAATTTTTGGATAAATCAATGTTAGGGGAATATTCACATTGTATCTTTCAATTTGGAAACTGAGGCGTTCCATTCACATATGCCACCCCCGCATCATATTCCTGGTAGAAAATATCCGTTAGGTTCTCAGGCGCCAACACTTGGGATGGTCTTGTTTGGAATTCGCCTTTTATTTTACTACAATTATGAGGAGCGATGGTCTTGTCGAGATGATCCCTTGTTTGATTTCTGGGCACCCATTTCCGACGCGAATATTCATGGTTGGGCACCTGGCGGGGAATGGAATTGGAATCTTGAAAGGAGCATTCTCTTGGATGGGCCTGGGGAACTATTATGGTTTCCTTATACGTCAATAGCCTTTGGAAATAATGACGACATCCTATTCCAGAACCACGAATGTTTAACGCGTTACGATACACGCACAAGAACCTTGACAAAAATTGTGGGGAGACCATGAAGGATAAATGTCATAGTTATTCCTAACATGCGGAGCGCCGTTTCGTTGATGAATTTTGGAGGACACTCGGAAATGTGTACTCACGATGTCCATGCCACTAACACAATCCTTAGGTGAAACATGTAGTGTGTTTTTTTTTTGTTTTTTCTTTTTTTGATAGAAAAAAATAAAATAAAAAATAACATATTTTGTAGTGTGTTTCTTGTTTTGTTTTTTCATTAAACGTGTAATATGATATTTTATAATTTATTCTTTTTATTTAAGGTTGGGAGTGTTTTTCTTTATATACATAATCAGAAAACTTGACAAGCCCCTGGTGCATTTTGGGTACACAATCTCTGTAACAATTTCATGCAAATTTCATTCCCTAGCAGAATGAAGATGTGTTTCCTTAAAAATTGACTGGGTATTTTATAATAGTCACTTTCAAGTTTTTAAGCATATATAACAGCCAACATGTTCACATCACCCTAAAACAGCCCATAGAAATATGGAATTGAGAGCCCAAGCGTACAAAGCCCTGTTCCTAAAATGGTAATCAAATCTCACTTCACTCACCTATTGGCTATTGATAACACGTACTCACAGGGACAGACGAGAGTCCCATTGCAACCATCAAAGAAAAGTTAACTTAACAAGGGATTATGAACACTTTGCTTATTTAGAGAATATTAGACTTTGATTGCATCTAATTGTAGTGTTGATAGCTGCAGTGAAGACGACGAGGTAGGGAAACTTCACGCTTTTTGTTTCAATTTTGGGTTTAAAAACTTGTTCTTAACTGTTCTTTTTTTTTATCCCATCTTAAATTTGGTATTTATTTGTTTTAGATTTGATATTTTAATGTTTTATATTTTGTTAAGAGGGAAAGGGATACATCAGTTCCGCACAGAAAGATCACCAAGGACCAGTAATACAACAATCTGCTCCAAAGTCGTATCTTATACTTAAATGGACAAACTTGTTTGAGAGAGTTAATGAGGATTTTGGAGAAACCTGCATATAATGGTGTTTAGGCTTCGTCTAAGATAATTGCACATGACAATGAATTTAATAACATAGTCATCACAGAAGTTGTTAAATCACAAGACTTAATAAGTTAACACACGGTAATTTAAATAAATAAATAAATAAAAACGCCTAATTTGAAAACAGAATCAGAAAGTATTCAAGGGAACAAAAAAGCATCCAACTCAGATGGAACAAAGTTTTACTTATCAGTGCAGGTATTGGTGTAATGACCTGATTTGTGAAAATTTAAACAAGATCGTGTCCCTGTAGATGTAGCAGGTATTTCATAAGCAGACCGAATTCGACCACCCCTTGGACGACTAGGATCTCTGCCTGTATTGGGATGCAAAACAACAGTAGCATCCACATCCTCTGGGAGATCCCAATCACAAGTCAGGACTCCATAGATAGGAGGCGCTACATACCTCTCCAGCTGGAAGTTCGATTGTACTCCCCACAAAGAGTCTCCCACCTGACCCCAATCTTCTGGAATACCGCCATCGCATGGCCACAAGGAAAATGCTCATGTGTAAAAACTCCGCAGGTGCAAGTCTTTCGCGCAAGATTGACGATGTTCTGATCCTGGTTATCACTCTCATTTATTTCATATTGCTCATCTATCACATGGATGACACTACACTTCACAACCAATATTCTGCGTTCCTCTATAGTTTCATGGGCGTGTTTACTGAAGGCATGGTGCCAATCATTAGATACTTATCTACGAGCAGAGAACCATTTCATGAGCGTTTTCCGAAGATAATCTACTAAATGACATATGGGCACATCTTTGACTTTCAATATTTTCGCATTCCAACTCCCGCAGGCGTTCGTCGTCATGAGACTATAATAGGATCCTTAAGCATAAACCCTTGCCCACTTGTGTGGTCCAATATCCCGTACGTCATCTGCAGCCTTTGGGCTCAGATTTCGAAGATCAGCCATAGCTTTTTTATGTTCAGGCTCAGTGTAAGCTTGGGAAGCACTCCAAAATAACCCAGCTGCTTCATTGTTATGGTATTTCTTTTTGATGTTCTATGTATTTTAAAACCTCACAATTTACATATCGAGTAATGAGCAAAGCCAAGACATGTAATATGGAACATATACAAATGCAACATCCTAGAGAAGATCTACAAAGGTAATGTGTAGGAAAAGTGTAGCATGGTAAAAGTTCCGGTTGTAGTCATATCCTATAAGGTGTTGTCGTTAAATACCTTTAATATGGTAGGCGCAAAAAACATAGGTAGCATCAGGAAACGTATTTTCAACAGCTGTACAGATGGACCGAGATCTGTCTGTGGCAATAACCAGATCCTTCCGCTTTGATAAATCATCCCCAAAGGCCGCGGACAACTTTTCCATGAACCAAGCACATGCCTTGTTAGTCTCCGAATCAACAATGCCAAACGCAATAGGGTAGATTTGTTCATTAGCATCTAATGCTACGGCTGACAGTACGAGTCCAAGGCGTTCTCCTGTTAGATGTGTACCATCGACAGCAAACGCTAACCTCGCATGTCTCTTAAATCCTTCTAGGCATACTCCTAGAGCCACGAAATAGTACTCAAAAACATTATCTTTATCGGTTTGAATTGTTGTAAGAGTTCCTTTGTTACGGTATGCAAGCATGTGACTATACTCGGCCAGGTGTTGGTATGACTCATCTGTGGAACCTCTTATCAGTTCTATCCCACGCTTACAAACTTTCAATGCCTTCCTGTAAGTGACTTCTACTTTGTAAGTATGTTCCAAGTTATACTGAAGCTGTATGGGTGTGTAAATGCTATGACACTGTGCAAATTTTTTCTTGAAAAGTTCGTCCAAGCCACGATTAACTGATTCTATTTTGATGAGGATTTTTTCGCGATCATATGTGTGAGGAGCTCTGATGGAGTTGATTATAAAGTAGGATAGAGCACCCATCTTGGATGCCCGCAGACGCCACCTGCATGACGGATCTTGGCAATCGACAACCAGCCTTTTTCGTTTGGACTTTACAGTGTGCCAGTTAAATATTTCTTTAATTTTGACAAGTTCTAAGACAATTTCAAGTATCTGTTTGTTCTTGAATGTGTTATCTTCAGCCAGTTCATTGTTCCTCATTTTCCTTGCTGGTGGAAACGGTGTTGTATCGTCGTCTTCTGGTTTAGGAGTACATGGAGCATCGTGCAGGCTGCGTAGCCTCTTGCTGCCCGGTGTACCGAGCTCTTCTTTTATTATGCACCTCTTAGCGGGTGGAACTCTTTTAGTCCCTGGAATAAATAAACAAGATATGTGTTTGGTAATTTATAGAAACAAAAAATAACCATGAAGACCAAGGCTCCAGTTGTTTTCCACAGCCTGATCAACACATAAAAATAACCTAATCTACTGCTAACAAGAAAATTCACACAGTCTCCTAAGAGCATAAACCACAACAAGATACTAACAATGTGAATGTTATGTGTACATATTAAATCCACAGAATTCGATTTTCAGTAAACTAGTAACAGTACAACAATAAGAGGGAAAAAATCACAAACCTTGGTGGTAGTCTCCATCCTCGGAGGAATTCATCTGGGGAGGGGTTAACGGACTAGTGACTCCGGCCCCGCCGTGCCTTGCATGTTGATCGGCGTTTGGATGAGTTACGGGATTTCTACGATTCTCACTACCAAGATTTACTTCATAATCGGATTTGGATTTTACGGTAAAAAAACTTGTCATTCCTCGTGTCTCCTGAACATAAATCCTCAAAACATCATCTGAAGTAATCTTAATGCGTTGTTTTTGTCCCATGTTGGGAACCAGCATAAGACCGTAGACATCAAAATCCGACCCGTCCAAGAAATTTTATAGACACATTGCCCTTTTCTTTATATCTTATAGAGTGATGTCACACGGTCAAGCCACGGGATGTAATCCGCCGTTGCGGCCATACTCATCATCACCAGAATAACTCACATCTATCCAATCACTATTGCAGTGAAGAAAAACATTTCTTTTCCTTGGCATTTTTGGAGTTTAAAATCAATTACCCTGCAGTTGAAAATCAAGCAACAGACGTTAACAGAATATTAAATCTAACATAACCCAGTATTCAAATCTAATTGACACCATATTTTAAAAACCCCCAAATTGTTCTATACTCCTAGGGTTTCCTAATTTTGAAATACAAACTAGGGTTTCCTAATTTTGAAATACAAACGAGCAATCAAAGTTTTCAAAAAATTCAATAAGATAAATTGATAAATCAAACATCTTATCTAAATGATTCGAAGAATATAAGTGATTTAGAAAAAGAAGTAAACTTGAAAAAGATAATGGAGATACTTGAGTTGAGAAGAACACTAATTTAAGGTGGTGGTGATTTGTTTGAAGGAGGCTGGGTGATTTGAGGAGAAAATGTAAAATGAGAAGAGGGAAGAGGGAAAAGGGAAAGTAAAAGAAATACGAGTTAAGGAGCTGAAACAAGGTATAAGTAGTGAAGAACAGTATAAAAGGAGATGTAAGGGACTATCAAAATACATAGAAGGAGATATAAGGGACTATCAAAAAAAAAAAAACAATAAGGGATGTCTAAGAAAATATTCTAAAATGCTATGACCCTACGTAATACCGATGTGGAGCCTATGTGGCAACCAAATTCTAAATGTCATGGGTTTGAACAACAAGAGTCATCGACAATAGAAAAAGGGAGTCATGATTTTATAATAGCTATGTCAATGACATCCAAAAAAAATGTAAGTTATTTACGAATAAACCTAATTTTCCTCATAATCATGACACCGGAAGCATGACAATGGACTTTAAAATATTCAAAATAATCCGGGTGTCATCAGCTTTTCGGATTCAATGGTCAACATTTGTGAACATCAAAGGGTACAGAAGTAAAAAAAAACTGTACGAAAGCAACAATCGGCAATTAGGAATAGTACTGGGTCTTATTCTGTGTACCGCAATTTACTTTGTCCACAAAGTGAAAACATCCCTTTACGTTTTCTAGTAAGGAATCCACCAACCAATGAAAGGCCCCATTTAAATAACCCCCGGCAGTCCTCGTCTGCTATGATCTTCTTTATCCATAGGGATACAAAAAGGAATGGGTGGAAGTGTTTTCCATGAATTTGTACCTAAAGTATAAACCAAAACCTAAGAAACACGTCTTTTCCAATAATCATTAAAGAACACTATAACCTTATAATCCTGAGTTTTGGAATCATAACAAAATTCGTATCCCGTTCGGTCTAAACCCCAATTGAAGTCATATTTCTGTCGCATTGTTAATATTATTTTGTACTCTTTCGTACATGGATTCCATAAATAAAGACCATAAGCATAACTTGCACAAACCAAACCATCACAAATACCTAACACATAAATCGTACCGCATAATGGACTATTAATTTTCAAGCGATGACTTTCTAATGATTTTGATGATAACGAGCTATTATCTATACTATAGACATGGGTATCACCCCAATGATTTGTGTTAACGATTATTCTATATTTTTCGTTGTCAATATCATGATTCAGTTTCACCTTAACAAAATCATCATCAGTGAGTAACTTATTCCAAGACATGCATACGCACCTGAATCTTATGGTGGATTTCACCGGTAAACGTAACAAGATTTCCATGAATATGTCTTCATTGAGATATTCCATTTATCTAATCTGCCAATTCTTCTGATCAGTTTATGTTAATTATCGAGAGCGCCTGTCTCTCTTATATAATACCCTAAACCAATCGTAAGTCTTAACGGGTAGTGTTTAATCTTTGGATGCCAAAATCACAAAGAAAACTTTGAATCCAACTCTTTCTCCGGTTGGGTTAAGGCGTATAGGTCGAGGATCATGATCAAGAAGTAGCCCAAGAGGAGGGTGTTTGGACTTAGGAAACATGAATTGCTTCTGGAATTTTCAGAAGTACTTTTGAGAAGGGTGTTGGCAGATGTTTGGATATCAGAAGCATAAGTCAAATCTAGAACTCAGAAGGTAAAAAAAGTTTGCTTCACAAAAAATTTATACTTTTTGCCTCCATAAGTCATTTTCTAATTTTCCGTAATAACCTAAAGGAATCGAAAGTTATCACTTGAGATACTGGAGAAGAAAATGTCAAAGTAGTCGGGCTATCCGAGGATGAACTACATAGTTTCTTTACTGACCTTGTATACATTCTACATTAGTGGAGAAGAAGATAACTAATTACCGCCACTGTCTGGTTTCTTTCATGATCTGGATAGCCTGATGAAGAGGATGAGCGTACGACCTTGTATAAACTGACCCTTATAATTGAAGCTTATATATACACATCCATAAGGATATACCTTCATCGGCCTTTTGGCCAAGATCAAAAGTACATTCATAAGGATAAAATTGTGTGTAATGTTTTTTGTTTTTTTTTTCTTTATCAAAACTCCGCCAAGAGGAGAGAGATTATCTGATGAAGAAAATATGCATAAAGGGACACATAAGGCCTGACCTGATAAGGAAAAAATCTTATATTAAACCCGTCTATCATTGTTGTTTTTCTCTCTTTTTTTTTAGCTTATAGTACAGTACAACATGGAGTAGTGTATACTGTATACAATACATTGATTATTAAATGCCAAATAAATGTTATCAATCTCATACTTTGATAGGAAAGTAACTCATTTAACTTTCATGATCTCTTAGCCTTCCCTCCATCTTTTAAACAGAAAGGCATGAATGAAAAATTCTGGAGACAAGTAACAGATAGTAGTAGTGGTTGGTGTGTCTAAAGGAAGTGGTAATTATGTTGATATTATGTGCTCGTAGTATTCTAAATCATGCAGAGGGCATGTGCATCTATACCTAAGGAACTTTCAAAGACATTATCCGGAAAAGGGAAAAAGAACAACATATATGGCCTATAGTTGTTTGTTTTTTCGGTTCAAGAATGACCTAGTATTTGAGCAAGTTAAAAATAAAGTTGTATATTAGAAATTTAGAAGGATATATATCCTTGGTACAACCCTATAGGATATGCCATCACTTTTTCCTTTTTCTTTTCTTTGCATGACTTTCTTCTTTATACATATAGCTAGGGTCACAGGTCTCCACAATACTCGTGTATAAATAGGGTATGGAAGGTGACCCCGAAGTATGATCATAAGCAGTGCCGGTAAACTAGCAAGCAATTTGCTAAGTGGTTCAACATGTATGCGATAGTTGAGGTAAGTGAAACGGTTTTAAGGTTATTTTCCATTGGCAGGTAAGGTAACTAGTGAGTTATTAGCTGTAAATGTATACCCGCCAAGAGAGAATTGGCCTATAACTGTTTTAGCTTATGTTATATATTGCTCTTGGGATCGATCATTCTGAAGTTAATGTTTATACCGTCTTGGTATGGCTCATCATCAATATCAATTTCAAGGTATGACCGTAAATAATATACAATTAAACTTCATTTACTGTTTAAGTAAACTGAGAACCAAAGCCAATTCATGTTAAGTATAAAATGCGTGAAGATGACATGTATGGTCTCCTTCCATATAGATGGCAATCTCAATAACAGGGAAATTTTTGGAACAAATAAGAGAATCGGCAATTGAAATCCACATAAATACAATAAAGTGTATCTAAACTAACTTAATGCATAATGTTGTTAATCGAACTAATTCAAAAGATGTGATGATTGAGAAAACTTAATAATGCGACTTCATGCCTCTAGTATTGAACGCCTTTAAGTGCTTCACGGTAATCTAATTCTTCTTGTGCACCCCCAACACGTGTACCTGAGTTAACTGAAACCAAGCTCTCCACATACACATGAATGGTACGTTTATCATACTTAAGTGTTTAATAGTACTGCTTTTCTGGAAGACGGGTCGATTGAAATTTAACTGTTTTTTGCTTGGGGTCATACAGAATAAAACTATTAGTCTTTTCATCGTCTAATAAGATCTCGTTGTTTGTTAAATCTATTATACTCCTCAAGTAGTAGAATGGTCTTGACATCACTTGATCAATCTGGAACATTTTATCCCAAGATACTTTTACTCCATAATCATTCATCACCCGAACTTCAAAACCAACTTTCCAGACGCTGCAAAGCATGCAAAGACACCCTCCCACCAAACCCACAAACTTGTAATCAAATTTCTCCAACTTTTCATCAGGGTGAGGTATTTCTTGAAATGTTTCCTCTTCTATATCAAAAGAAAGCAAAACCTTTGATGATTGGTTTTCCTGTACTTGGAACGAATCCACCACCCAATGCAGTGCTCCGTTTAAACACAACCCGGAGAGTCCTCCTCGTCCCCTATTTTGTTTATCTCTAGGGATACGGACCATATGGTAAGGAATAGGTGGAAGCGTTTTCCAATCATTTGAACCTAAAGTATAAACCCGAACGATAGAAAGACTTTTGTTATAATCATCACCAAAGAACAATATAACCTTGTAATCCTGAACTTTGGAATCATAACAGAACCCGTATCCCGTTTGGTTTAAATCCCAATTGAAGTCAACTTCATATTGTAATGTTAATATTACTTTGTACTCTTTTCGTACATGGATTCCATATATAAAGACCACCAACAAAACTTCCACAAACCAAGCCATTACAAGTGCCTAAAACACAAATCTCATCGCATAATGGATTATTAATTTTCAAGGGACTTTGTAATCATTTTGATGATAACGAGCTATTATCTGTAGAGTAGGCATGGCTATCACCACCCCACTGAATTGTGTTAAGGATTAAACTATGTTTTTCGTTTTCAATATCATGATTTAGTTTCACCTTCACAAAATTACCAGTTACGAGTAGTAACTTATACCAAGACATGCATACGCACCTGAATCGTACTGTGGATTTCACCGGTAAACGTAACAAGATTTCCATGACTATATCTTCACTAAGGTATCCCATTATCTAGTCTGCCAATTCTTCCTGTTATTCAGAGCACGAGACTCTCTTATATACCCTAAAACCAATCGTAATTCTTAGAACGATTTTTTGGGGACCATGGTTTTTTTTTGGGACCATGGTTCTATTTTGAGCAAGACATTTTGAAGTAAAGTGAAGACACCCCTTATCCAAATATTTATGTTAATACCAAAATTACCCTTTCTAATTAAGTTTGTGTAATAATTAGTTAGTGTAATTAAGTTAGGTTAATTAGTGTTTAGTGTAAGATTAAATCAATATTATTTTTGTAAAATTAAGTTATTGAGAAGGAAGAAGAAGGAGAATATAAGAGTTTGAAAAACTCCATTACTTTTTTATTTTTTGAATCCGAACCTTCAAACCTCCCAAGCATACTTCAAATTTAGTTTTTTGTTGTTTGAATTGGCCAAAATTTTCTGAAAATGAAAAATTTTATAGCTTGATTTGGGCTAAGTCAAACAAGTTCGGCTACAAGATCTGAAGAACAGGGAATCACATCTTTGTCTTTTGCAAGCATTCCCCTTCATACGTTTGAAGGTACAAGGATGAACAAGTTTGGGAGTTCCAATAGAGTTGCCAATAGGAGCAATAGAATATGCTCGACATATTTGGTCAATTAAGCAAGGAAAGCCTAACTTCTTGTTGGATGACGTCATTGAGAGCAATAGATGAATGATGAATCCACAAATATCAAGACTTTGAGAACCCAATTCAAGGAAATAGACTAACTCTGGAAACTCACGACTCCACCGAGAGTTCTCAATTGTGGAGGGACAAAGATTAGATATACCAAGTTTTCCGAAAGACATCAAAGCAAGACTAAGATAATTAGTAGGAAATTTCCCTTCAACCCAATCAACACTCTTGCCACAAAGACCATTAGAAATGGTTTCATAAGATGGTCTTTCTTCCCTTGGTCTAGGAAGGAGAAAATTACCCAAAAGAATTTCGGTAATCCTTGATATCAACTCTCTATTAACAAGAATCCTTTCTCTATTTATCATGGTCTTGAATTCCATGTCATCAAGATCAACATCATTGATGTTATCATAGAAGATTCTTGTGAGAGTGTCAAAGGCTTCACCAAGACCATTAAAGATGTTTCCAAGGTTAAATTTTTCAAAGAAAATCAAATCTTCTTTATGACCACTAACCATATCCAATTTCTTTTCTAGAATGAACCCACTAGAAGAAATCCTTTAAAAGATTTTACTACTAGAAACATTGATAAATCTAATTCTAATATTATCTTTATTTTTAGGTAAAATCATGCTAAAAGAAGATGAATCCAAGTTTCTTGAAACCTTCTTTGAAACCTTGAAATTCCCCATGAGATCTAAGAAATGGAGAACAACAAGAAGGAAAAACTTACTTGATATGCTTCTTGAAGATTAATAAAACCTTTTTCCTCCCTTGGATCTCCAAAGATGTTTAATGGAGATGACACATGAACCCTAGAAAAAGTTCACGTACGCGGACAAAAGAAGGAAGAAGAAAGGTATGCGTACCTCAACTCTTATATCCCTATTAATGGGCTTGGACCCGTTTATGAACCGCGACCCATAAAAGGAAAGTGGGATTTTTACATCGTTCAACCATCAAGGTTCGCACACTGTGAAAAGAATCAACATAGTGTAATAAAAGGATAGTAGTATAACTACATCACTTTATTTAACCTCAGGTGGACAGAAAAATTATGTCGAACGAGTTTTTCTTCAAGGAAAGAAATAAATTTCAACAATAAAACTAACCCATAATGACACAAAAGAAATCAGACCGTATCTTGCCCACTTCAAGTTATATACAAATGGGTGATGCCAATCTTGTTACCAAGAGGCAAAATGAGAAGAGGGCCCCTCATGCACCTTCTCCGGTCGATATTTGTTAAATGTACTAGAAGTATAATCATAGTAATGATGATACCTAGGGTTATTTGAAATTTTAGACTCCTTTTTATTATGATTAAAGAAAGGACTTTTCCAATGGCCGGACCTTGCAACACAACCTGTAAAATATATTTATCGATTTTGACCGGGACGTTGCCAAAACTCGAATGAGTGTCACGAATAACATAATCATAATTTTTACCAGCAAATGCCACTTCCTTAATCAAGACAAGTCGTTCCAGAGATTTAAAAACGTTTTCAAAAGCCATAAATAGATCTTTGTCAATTGATCCATCTCGATAGTATTCCTCAAAAAGATTAATAAGAAGTCTAGTGAGGTTCCATATCCTTGATTTTTCATTCACATCTTTCCTGCAACGAACCTTTTTAAAGGAATCTTTAATTTTTCTTTTAGATTGTTTTCCATCATCTAGGATTTCTTACGTCTTAGATGATAAGAGATTATCTTGAGAGACAACAGTATCGAGAAGGATAAACTCTGAACAATCTTTGAAGATTTCTGGTATGCATCACAGATGCCCAGAAAAAATTTCCCATAGTGATTTCCCATAGGGACAGTCTTTAGGAACAATCAAACACAAACTTATTAGGTTTATCGTGTTTTCCTGCTCTGATACCAATTGAAAAAGTAGGGGTATAACAACCATACCCAATATTTATTTTAGGAAATCTATATGGACAAACTCCAATATAATTCCAAGAGAGTCAACTAGACAGTCAGACTCAATTAATGGAAATATATCCAAGAGTTGTATCTTTATTTCACAATGATATCAGCAAATCAAATAGATAAAAATCCGCGAGCCTGATTATTATGTGAAACAACTTGAACGGTACCAAAGACCAATGTTCAAGTGTCAATCAATTTATACCAACAACAAAAGGTTGGATTATCTAATTGATTGAACTATGAACAACCTGTGATATTTCAATTATATGAACAAATATAATGCGGAAAAGAAATAACACAGACGCCAGAAATTATGTTAACGAGGAAACCGCAAATGCAGAAAAACCCCGGGACCTAATCCAGATTTGAACACCACACTGTATTAAGCCGCTAAAGACACTAGCCTACTCCAAGTTTACTAAGGATTGGAATGTAGTTGAGCCCTAACCAATCTCACACTGATCAAGGTACAGTCGCGTTCCTTACGCCTCTGAATCCTAACAGGACTCTACGCACTTGATTACCTTAGATGATCTCACCCAACACTAAGAGTTGCTACAACCCAAAGTCGAAGACTTGATAAACCAATCTTTCTTACATAGAAAAGTCTATTGAATAGATAAATTTGTCTCCCACAGAAATACCTACGAGTTTTTGTTCCGTTTTTTGATAAATATAGGTGAACAGGAACCAATTGATACACCGTACTTATATTCCCGAAGAACATCCTAGTAATATCAATCACCTCACAATAATCTTAATCGTATGGTAGGGAAACAAGATATTGTGGAATCACAAACGATGAGACGAAGATGTTTGTGACTACTTTTTATCTTGCCTATCGGAGATTAAATCTCGAGCAAATCTTAGAGAAGAAAGTACTCTATACTATTGAATAAAGCCAGATAAGAACACGCAACTACAGAGAAAATAGTTGGGTATGGCTTCACAATCCCAATAAAGTCTTTAAGTCGTTAACCTATAATGGTTTTAGAAAAACCTAAGTTAAAGGAGAATCGACTCTAGTCGCAACTAGTATCACACAGGAGGTGTGGGGATTAGGTTTCCCAGTTGCTAGAGTTCTCCCTTATATAGTCTTCAAATCAGGGTTTGCAATCAATGTTACCTTGGTAACAAATCATTCAATATTCAACGTTAGATGAAAACCTGATTAGACTCAAGCTAATATCTTTCAACCGTTAGATCGAACTTAGCTTGTTACACACAAATGAAAAGTGACTTCATTTACATATGGGTAACCATACCTAAACGTGTACACCTTGTTGGCTCAACAATAGTTGACCAAAGTTAGCCATATGAACACTTTCATATCAACCTTGTTCATCTTAACACAACTAGTTCAAATGACTCAAATGAAACTAGTTATAAAGTTGTTCAATTGTTTATATTCTCATAGAAGTATACAAGACACAATTGAAGCAAAATCGATTTTGATTCACTCGAATAATTTCATGAACATTATAGCCACGGTTTGCAAAAGATTGCATTCCTTAATTTATAAATGTATTAGTTCATGAACAAACCGATTTTAGAACATAACCTACTCAAGTATGCAAACGGGTACGCATACCTAAGTAGCCGGACGTGTTCTGGGTTCGCCAGTATGCGAACAGGTACGCATACTGCCGTACACCACCAAACTCAGTTGAATTCCCGAACTTGAACTTTACGCCGGTACGCATACGGGTATGCATACTAAGTTCCTGGACTTTCAACTAACCAACCAGTACGCATACATGTATGCATACTATGGTTCCCGGACCGGAATAACTTGCAACAGTTAGCATACAAGTACAGTCAAACCTCGATAAATGAATGCCATCGGGATCAAGAAAAAATATTCGTTTAGCGGGGTTATTTATTTAGACGGTATTTTTTTAATTAAGAAGTTAAAATGTATAAGAGAAGATGTACAAATTAACCTAGAGGGTATTTGTCAAAATTCTTATTAATAATTCATGGTCATAGAAGAAAGATAACCAAGGATTAACTGGTGTCATTTTTAATTTACTTTATAGAAATGTGATGGACGTCGAACATCTTTTAAACTATCCTAATGAAAATGATGCAATTATTGAATCTCCAACAGACGAAGAAATTATTGAGTTAGTAATATATGATGAGAATGATCCTAAACCAGATGATAGCAGCATCGTACCAAATATGTCATTCAAAGATGCCTTTCAAGCGATGATCACCATAAAAAATTACTTGCTACAACATGATAAAAATATTCCTTAAATTATGCAAGCATTACATAAAATTAAGGATGCGGTGCATTTTGGTTTGGGTGGAAGAAAAAAACAATCAACCATAGTTGAAGAATTAACTTCACATTTTAGTTTATTTCTACATATATTTTTATGTAAAATTTACTAATTATGCATATTGGTTTATTCTCATATATATATATTTTTTTATAGGAAATTTAGTGATTATTCGTTTATATATCTATAGGGCCTTTAAGGATTCAATTTTTGTTATTCATTAATGCATTAAGCGATGTTATTCATTTATCCCCTTGACCCAAGTCGGGACCGTAAAAAATTATTCATTTGGAGAGATTATTCATTTATCGAACATTCGTTTATCGAGGTTCGACTGTATGCATACTGTGTTATATCCAATCATGGTTAATTGTTTTAAACTCCATTTCAATCATCGAAATATTCTTAGAAGATGACAATAGCTGTCTCACACAAACTATTATCTTCAAAGCAATTTTCAAGTGATCGATAGATCAATACGAAACATTCTGAGTCTACATCAAATGACTGTCTCGCAAAAATCATGTAAGATGTTACCAGGCGATTTTCACATGATCATCTTTTGACTTTCGTCAAGAATATAAGATGAACTTCGTTAAAGCGAAAGATTACCCACACATATTTCGAGAAATATGTAAGCGAGTTAAACTCAGCTCGAAATATCAAATGTGTATAATCGAAGTTTATATAGCTATACTACTTTTGTCTCAAATAGAAGATAAAGTAGATAGACTTTTGAGTGATAGATGAATTCAAGTCTCTACATACCTTTTGTTGATGAAGTTCCACAAGCTCCCCTTAGTATTTCTTTGTCTTCAATCGATGAACGCCGTGAAGTCTAAATCTCAACTACACTTTCTATCCTAATCCGAGACTTAGCTATAATCAGACTAGAAATCAACACTTATAGTTTTGACAACTAAACTTGTACAAATAAGCTTGAGATAGCAACGCTTGCGAGATAAACCGAGCAGTGCTCTAACAGGTTTGATGCATGGAAAACCTCTTATGCTTATGGGGGCATAAAGAGTTAGAGAGAAAGAAGATGAAGACTTCCGTTGCATAAAGCCTTAAGAGTGAAGGAAGATGCATACATTGATGTAAGTATGCAAGGCTGAGTACTTGTGGGTGAAGTTGATTCACTGGACCACATAGTATTTCCGGTCATGTCCCATGAAAATTTTAGTCGATTAAATGGGCGTGTGACAACATGTATCAGAGCTATGTTTGGGGATACAATTCTTAATTTTTCTCTTTTTTACTCAAGTTTGTGTCATTTTTTTGTCAAATTCATAGGTGAATTGTTTGGGTTTTGCAAGTATGGAGACTATAAAAAGTTGATCTTGTGTGGAAAGATCAATTGGAATGAACTTTGAAGCTTGAAGTAGCAACAGGCTATGAAAGTTTATAACAAATGTGTCAAAATTCCATCCCAAAGTGTTAGACGAACATGCAAGAATCAATGGAAACTGGGTTTTCAAGTGATTGTATAACAAAGCTAAAGAGTATGCTGACTTCTATGGTGCAAGTCAGAAGTTTAAGTCCATGTTTCTCACAAGTATGCAAAGATTACGCATTTGGAATGAATATTTTTGTGGTGTTATCAGTAGCAAGGAGATTACATGTTGTAATGGGAATTTTGGGAAAATTCTAGAACTCAAAGAAGTTGATGGCCTTTGCTGTGGAAAAGAAGATGAAGAACCTGTCTATGCGATAGATTGAAGGTGTTTTCATCGTAGCCAGTTGATAGAAGATTAAAGTTATCTCTCTCGAATGCATATACCTTGGTGGTAATGCAAATTATGGTTGCGAACCATATTTTTTATGGCAATGTGATTCCATGAAAGAAGAATTGGATGGCCAATTCTTATCTAGCATAAAGCTTATGGAAAAGTTGAAGAAATAAGCGCAAGTTAGGGAAAAAAATGATTCACCACGGTCTTGCGTTTGCAAAGTGTTCTTCGTTGATGCTAGATGTGCACAAAGAGTGTGCTTGCACCTGGTTTATGAGTGGGATCAATATGTTTGTACAAGGGTGTCCAAAGACCTGTATTTGATCATAACCACAAGCGGATGTTCTTGTCGACTGCAAATCAACAATTGTTTCTACTGAAGTTGATTTTGGAGAAGAAGGGGAAAGACAAGAGTAACCATATGTGCATGGATAGTAAAATGAGTTCGAAGTTTGAAGAAGAATGCGGCATTCCTACTTCATGGAACGTAGGCAATGGTGCCTTATTTGCAAGGAGTGTGGCCTTGTTACGATCGTCTAAGGGATGTGTCCGCGAAAAGTCATTGAGTAATATGACTTTGCTGAGCTCTATGGTGATGCTCAGAATCACCAATTTAAGTCCGTTCCAGTTGTGTAAAGGTGCATAATACCATCGAGAACAAGTGAGGCCTGCAAGCCATAAAAAAGGTAGCAGTTGAAGAAGCTTGGTTGCGGTTAGGATAACTGAAATGATAGTAGTGATGCATAAAGATGGCATGAGGCCATTCTAGAAGAAATCTTCATGAAAGCTAAAGAAACATGATAACCTCAGTTTGAAGGAGTATTTAACTAAATGTCAATTATATTGTGCTTCGTTATGGGAGTTGCATAAGAACGTTGATAGTTTGAAGAATGCATGTGGCATAGTAAATTGCAACATTGGGGATAGTAGGTGTTGTCTCGATTCCTTGTTTGTTGCTTAGAAGCGAAGATGAAGTCATTATTGCAAGGCTTGTTAGGTCTTACAAGTTGCAATCAGTTGGTGCGAGTATTTGCTGAAGTTTGAGTATAATTTCAGTTTAGGTCGTGTGGACCTTGGTGTTTGGAATTGTCTATCTATGTAAGGTAGTAGTGAATGAGGGTATTTGAGGCGAGAGTTCTTGTCTCTTTCTTTCAAAGTAAAGCTAGTTCACGTGGAAGATGCTACATATATAGAATATTAGCCAAAATATGCAATAAAAGACGCTGAAAGTTAAAGAATCAAATAGAGGAGTTGGTGGCATAGTCGAGTTTGCTAATGAGATTTATATGGAAGTGCGACGACACTTGGCAGCGATGGCATGGAGTAACGCAGCAAGAATGAATATGTAAGTCCATCAAGTACATGAGTTAAGAGTAACTTATTGTTAAGAACATGATGTTGTTTTTCCACCACATTAAAGCATAGCAGTTTGAAAGAGAAAGTGAGGCTTTGATGGTTTCAAAGACGCGTGAAGAGGATACCTTGTCCAAAGTGACGGTGGGATGTCCTGGGTAATCCTGAGTCATTACTATACCAAAGTCATGCATTTCAATCAAGGTGTTGCAATAATGCAATCAAAGAACATCAAGGTGTTGGTTCTTTGGCATACAAATGATGCAAGTCCAAGAAGGTGAAGTTTACAATATGATTTGGAGGCCAAATCTAGTGTAAGTTTTGTTGCATTGCTGAAGGCAGCAAAGGCTATGGATTATGGCGCATACCAGAGGGGTACGGAATCATAGCATGCATACCTTAAGCATGGCATGATTTAGCGTAAGCGCATATGATTGAAGAATGAGGTCAAGTCTTGTATAAGTCCTGATATGTTGCGTGGTGCAACTAAAGTCGGGGAATGGAGTCATAAGGCTATGGCAATGATCATAGTGATCAGTTGGAAAGAATCATTTCTTGTGTACACTTAGGCACAAATGATTCATGAGAAGTTAAAGCACAATTCGGGGAATTGGCTAATAAGAATTTCAGTTTGCACTTGGGTGTTGATATATGATTTGCAATGGAGATGAAAGCAGTCGCGACGCAACAACAAAGTTCAATATCAGTAGGATCAATGGGAAGGCAGTAAAGCTAAGTG
>JAJJMB010000683.1:0-13095 GCA_023531105.1 Papaver atlanticum | reverse complement strand
TAAAACTATTTTCTAACCGAACTTTACCAATATTACAAAAAAAAAAAAAATCCAATGTAACCGAATTGTGCTATTTTGCCCACTATGTTGAGTTTTGATTTAACCGAACTTTGCCCACTATGTTCGGTTGGTTCGCAAAGAAGGCTAAAACTATTTTCTAACCGAACTTGTCCCACTATGTTCGGTTTGTTCGCAAAAAAACCTTGACAAACCGAACTCTTCACTAATTGCATACATGTGGAGTTCGGTTAGATATTGGTTGGTATGAAGTTTGCGAAACAACCGAACTTTGTACACTTGGTAAAATCTTAATCAACGCGAAGTTCGGTTAGATATTGGTTGCGAACCAACCGAACTTCTAGACCCTAAAGTTCGGCAACATTGCGGGCAAACCGAACATTACTTTGTAAATTTTATAAACAAAGTTCGGTAACATGTCTGTTAACCGAACGACTAAAAACCTCCATTAAGAGCGAGTTCGGTAACCTGCGTGTTTGGAAAAAGTAACCGAACTACACTTTCAGATGTGTTCGGTTACCTGTTCTTCACATAAGGTAACCGAACAAGCCCAAATCTACTTAAAAAATTTACATTTTTTTGAAATTTTGGATCAATTCAACCAACATTATCTAAGTTTGAAGCATACCTGGGTACCCAAATACTCTTCCTCCGGTTGTGGTTGGTAAAATCCATGTTTTTCTTCTTCATCGTCTCTAACTTTACTCTCTCAATAATTCTACTTCTTTTTAAAAAAAACCCATCTGATTTTTTAATCTCACTAATTATCTTTAACTTAATCATTTCACTAATCATTAGACTAACTATTATTAACACTAACTAATCATTACCCAAAACTAATCAGGTAATTTAGGTATTAATATAAATATCTAGATAAGGGGTGACCTAGATTTACTTCTAATGTCTTACCCAAAATAAAACAACGGTCCCAAAAATAAATAAAAGATGCTGGTCCCAAAAAATGGTTCTCAGGAAAAGGGAGAAAAAGAGACTTTCAGGTACGTATTTGGGGTTCATCAGGGTTCGTGGAAGTCACTCTCATATCTCTCCTTGTAAGTATTTCCCAAACCTTAATCTCGATTGTTTGTTTCAAAGGTAATTTCATGATTTTCAGATCAATCTCATGAATAGATACGATTATGGATCGAATCGAGCAAAATCCCCTAGCTTTTAGTAGAATTTTTGATGAAATTTCTGCTGTATTTAGTAGTGATTTCAACTGAGAATTAAGCTCGATATAGATTCGTTAGAATACTCTAACTAATTTTTTCTGGATTCTGATTTCCTGGTTGATTAGGATCTACAGATTAGGTTATCAGATCAAAAAAAAAATCTTGACATTTTGAGTTGGGAAAGTGAATTTAGTCATGGAAGGCAATAAAGATGAAGCAATTAGATGTATTCAGATAGCTGAATCAGCTATTGCATCTGGAGATAAACAACGAGCATTGAAATTCATTAAGATTGCACAACGTCTGAATAAAGAGATATCTGTTGATGGTTTATTAGCCATATGTGAAACTCTAGATTCAAAATCATCAACATCTCAAGATAATAAGGGTAAAACTGGAGGTCAGACTTCAAGAGAATCTGCCTCGAGTAACGTTAAATTGGAACGAACTTATACTGAAGAACACGTTAAGATGATTCGTGAAATTAGGAGAAATAAAGATTACTATGCAATACTCGGTGTGGAAAAGAATAGTTCAGTCGAAGAGATACGAAGGGCGTATAAGAAATTGTCTTTGAAAGTTCATCCCGATAAGAATCAAGCTCCAGGTTCGGAAGAAGCATTTAAGAAAGTCTGCAAGGCATTTAAGTGTTTGAGTGAAGATGATTCGAGAAGGCAGTATGATCAGGTAGGTTTGGTGGATGAATTCGAGTATAATCAACAGCATAATGTTAGGAGGAGAACTAGAAGACATACAAATGATATTTTTCATGATGAATTCGATCCAGATGAGATATTTAGATCATTTTTTGGTCAAGCAGAGATGTTTCGCACTGCTCATGTGTACAGGACTAGAGGACCAACTAGTCAACGACGAGAACATGTTCAGGAAGGAGGTTTTAATTTTATGATTCTTCTTCAGCTGTTGCCGTTCTTGATTATATTCTTGCTTGCATATCTGCCTTTCACCGAGCCGGATTACTCATTGCAGAAGAATTACACGTACCAGATACCAAAGGTGACAGAGAATTATGGTGTTGAATATTTTGTTAAATCATCTGATTTTGATCACTCTTACCCTGCGGGAAGTCCTAATAGAGAACAACTTGAGGATACTGTGGAGAGAGAGTACAAAAATATACTTTCACGTTATTGCCATGTAGAACTTCAAAGGCGTCAATGGAACAGAAATTATCCCACACCTCACTGTGACAAGCTACAAAATCTCCAAGTTTCGTGAAGGTTAGTGAATTAGTTATTCTGCTCATTTTTGCTAAATTGCTGCGGTCTAGGTCTATATTTGATAATCCAATCATGTGTAGTTATATTTGAAGAATAATTTATTTTTATTTTTTTGTCAAAACCAGAGTTTTTCTCCAATTTTTACATGAATGCTGCTCAGTTGTCCCATGACCATTCAATGATTTTTCTTTCTCTCGTGTTACTTCTGTACTATTTTTTGGATCTCAAGATTGGCTTGGAATGTTTCATGTCTTGTTAACTTGATAGTTTGTAGTTGGTACTGTTCTTGTGAAATGTAAATAGACTAATGAGTTCAGGGAGCCATGGTTTCAGATTAGTAAAGATGCATAGGATATCAGCGTGTAACTTGTGACCGATTACGGCTTCTATTACTCAAGTAAATGAAACTTTTTATGTTCCTATGGCATAAATGGTTTAGGAGGCAAATTACATGAAAGGCAACTTTTTGATATTACAATTGCTCATATTAGCTAGCAAATTTACTGTTTTTGCTCTATACTTTATAATGGGTTTTCATGACTATCCAATCATGTGTTGTTATAACTGAGGAAATATGTTCTTTTTTCCTCCAAAACTTCAGACTTTATTCCATTCTGCGGTCCTCTCAAAAACTCACAGTATGTTAGCATTTTTCAGTTGTCCTATGATTTGGCTCTGAAACATTGGCTTGGATGTTTCACTGTTTTCTCATTAGTTGTAGATTTTTCCTATTTATAGTAGGACTGGTTTGGCTCTAAAAGATTGGCTTGAAAATTTTCACTGTTTTGTTAATTTGATATAATTGCTAGTTGCTACTGTGATTTTCAATAATTTCCCCGTAATAGTTACTAAAAAAGCATATGGGTTCGACCTGCCTTAGCTTCAAACTAGTATAGTTGAACTAATTAGCAGAGGGTAACTCATGATTAATCATCAATGACATACTTCTTTCCTTAGGCTGTTATAACTGTTTATCTTGTTATGCTGAAGGAGTGTAGTGTAGGAAGCAAACTACACTGTAGGCAAGTTTGTACGAGAAGATTAAAGGTTTATATCTTAATCTTGACCTTCCCTCAAAAGAAAAATGGAAAAAAATCTTAATCTTGACCTTCCCTCAAAAGAAAAAAAGAAAAAAGGAAAAAAATCTTAATCTTGACCTTCCCTCAAACTATAAAAATAAAATAAAATCTTAATCTTGACCTACAATTGTGTCCATTGAGTTACCTCTTTCAGGTGGTATGACACTGTAGACACAATTCTGACATCGTTAATGTTTGGTGGGTAATTTATTATGCTGACAATTCTGTTCTTGTCTTTGAACTTCTTTCAGTGGTTATAAACAACTAGAAGTAGCAAATGAACGAGTACTTTTTTCTTAGCAGACAGAAGGATATTCATGAGTTTTCTAGATAGAAGCAGATACATCTTCATTTTGTGGTTTATCCCATTGGAGTAACTAACTCACCTCGTAAATCAGGGAACTACTATTCCATATTTTTCCAGCTGCCTTCAGTGATGATCCAAAGCTGTAGCCATGCTTCCCCTGTCATCCCAGAAACACTTGGCATTTTGTATGTCATGAAAAGGAAAAAGCTTCTAGCCTGCTGCCGCATCTGGAAAAACAGATTATCATTTGAATGATCAGGTTATTTTCATGTATGACAGAAAAATCGTGGAATATATTCTTTTTTTTATTTGCTTCTTTTTGTATTTTTAGTTTTTTAGTAAAGGATGCTTCGTAGCAAATTCATGAAAATCTTGAACAGTTTCGCAGCCACAAACAAAAACAAACAGGTGTGATTCTGATGCTTGTTTAGACCGAATGCGCAGTTATCTGCTCAGCTACTCCCAGATTATACATTACTAGGGTATAGGGGCAAGGAATTCTTATAAGTTCGTGAAGATATGATTTCTGGTAATATTATAGGAGTACGTTTTATGATTTGTATTCATATTATTTAAGTTTGAATTCAACATGTTTCTGTTTAGTGTTGTGTTATTCTATGTAAACATGAGTATTAGTATGTAACTCAGTATCTTCTTAGTTGAAGGTTTTTTCATGTAAAGAAGAAGAGGAAGGTTTCTAGAATTTTTTTGCAATATGCCTTGAAGAGTTCAGCTGGGCGTGCTTGTCTATTCTGGCCCTACAGCTACTTAAGAATCCCCTTTCCGTTTGTCAGACTAGTATTCTAGGTAACAAGAAATATACAAGGAAATCAGTTTTCCTTTGCGATAGAGAAACATTCATGTTCCTGTGTAGGCGGTAACAACAAATATCCAAGGAAATCAGTTTTCCTTTGTAATGTACAGACATTCGTGTTGCTGTGAGGGTGAGGCACATAGGGGTTAGAGTTCTTGAGAGGGGTTTGTGTGATGCTTTGTAATCTTGCTTAACTCATAGTGGATCATTTCATCATCTTTGCAGTAGATGTAGATCATATTGATCGAACCATTTAAATCTCTTGTGTTGTGTGTGCTTGTGTGATTGCTTTCACTTCTATTTCATACCTTGATTGTGCTTTAGCCAGTAGTCTAACAAATTAGTATTAGAGCTTTGAATAGAAGCGACCAAAATGGCTGCAAAGTATGAGATCAAGAAGTTTGATGGAAGGAATGATTTTGAGATATGGAATCCAGGCTAAAGATAACGGTTGTTTTGGTGTAACAAGGTTCAGTTAAAAATTGGAAGGAACAATGGCTCTAGCAACAACATTGAGGGAGAAGGAGTCTCATGGAGAAAGCACATAGATTGTACTCATTTTGGTGGTATGTAGAGCACTGTAAGAAGAAAATACTATCAAAATATTGACTTAAAATTCGTTATTGTTTGAGTTGTATCTGATAATTTGTGACGAAATTGCTAGATAATGAAAATAACCACGTCAATAGATCCTTGCTCATTTCAAATTCGGTTATTTATACGGCGAAAATAATATTTTTATAACAGTAATAGTAATTTGCCATTATGTTATAGAGAACTATATTTACGTGTGTTTTTTTATTCTCTGAAAACCTATTGTATTGTTAGAGCATCGCTCGGTCACATTTATAAGTTTTGGTATGTCAAGCTTATTGTCAAATTTAGATGAACAAAACTGTATCTTGATTTATAGTCTACTGAAGTCTGTCTCGGACTAGGATTAGAGCATGGTAATTGAGTATCAAAATTTACTGAATGACCCTTGAATATTGAAGATTGAAGAAAACAAAGACATATGCGAGGACTTCATTAACAAAGTATGTGAAGACAGATTATCCTATTTAATCATTATTTCTACCATTCTTTTTACCGAGACAAAGTTGTATGATAAGTTTAATATAATGATTAATTGCAAGTAAGAAGTTTCAAGTTCAAGCAAGTACTTGACAAATCTCGAAACATGGATTCAAGCAATGGATGTTCAAAGGACTTATCGCAAGAACCTTGGAGACAATTCTTTGTTCAACAAACTATGATTGTGGGAGAAGATCCTAAAAACATTAAGATATATCCAAGTTCACAAACTAATTTACCGGTTCAGAACTTTGATTTTCTCTTAATGTTAAATCTCTTATTTAGTCGCGTACACAAACTGATTTCACCGGTTCCCGAACTATGCTATTTTGAGATGTTTATGGGCACTTTAATTTGTTCACGTACACGAACTGATTCGCTTTGTCATGTACACGAACTTTTTTAGCCAGTTCGCGAACGTGCTAGCTATCTTTTAATGTTCATATAAAAAGAAGACTTATCTCATTCACGAAATGATTTTGCCGGTTCACAAACTTATCTAGTTTCCCGACGTAACTAAGACATTTGTTTTGCTTGATGGTTTATGGGTACGCATACCCAATATGCATACCAGTTCGACCTGACCTAGTTCTGGAACTTAAACTCAAAGGTAAAAGTACACGAACTCCCTAACGCATACTTGTATGTATACCTTGTCAAAGGCTAAAGTTCACTTTTGTTATATCTCTCATATACACTTATAGGACAATATTAATTCACAAATTCTCTTTGGGCAGTCTTGACTGTTGTTGAACATCATTATTTCTTGGAAGCTCACGGCCTTACTTGGCATCTGTGGACTATCATTATGTACGGTTCCAACTGGCTGGACCACGGTGCATATTTTTCTATGTAATTTCAAGGCACCCTTTTCGCACACTTACATAAATTCCTAACTTGGAATTTCATATAAACTGGGAAAGTGTTAGCTTGAAAATCTAAAACAAAAGGACTCTTACAGCTAGATATCTCAATCCCTGGCACTCTTGTGTCCTAGTCGCACAACTAGAGTCGGCCTTTATAACCTAGGTTTCTTTACGAAACTGTATTGAATTGTGACTTTGAAGACTTCACATAGGTATTCGTGAATCTCGGTCAAACTATCTTTTACCTGATAGTTCTTGTATCTGGATCTTGTTCCACTGGTTATTGAAGTTCACGAACTATATACCAGGAACAAGATAGATAGAATCACAAAGTTCCCTTCGTCTGAGACTTCGTGATTCCACAAGATAGATATATAAACTCTTCTTTGATTTGTTTGAATTGTTCTTTTGAGGTGGTAGTGATATGCATCAACCTATATCTGAGCATCTATTTCTTGTTAAATAGAATTCTGTGATATATAAAAGGGACAATTGGCTCGGGTATTTTGCTTTCTTATGGAGATATTACTTCTGAAAACGCAGGGATACCAAAATACATCACCAACTTTTTCTTAGGCAATCTGTATGGACAAACTCAACACAACTCTGAGAGTTCAACTCAATCAAGGAATAGTATCTAGAGTCATATCTCCCTCTCTTGCAATTAGAACGTTTACAGAACCAAGTCCGTGAACCTAATCACAAAGAGATAACTTGGATGGTACCAAAGACCAATGTCCAAGAATCAATCGAGTCGAATCCAACAAACAAGGTCGGATGTATCTACTATGATTGATTAACGCACAACCTGTGATATTTCAATTATAAAGATAAACAATATTATGCGGAAAAAAAAATAACACAGACACCAAAAGTTTTGTTAACGGGGAAACCACAATTGCAGGAAAACCCCCGGGACGTAGTCCAGATTGAACACCAAACTGTATTAAGCCACTACAGACACTAGCATACTACCAATTAACTTCGGATTGGAATATAGTTGAGCCCTAATCGAGTCTGCCACTGATTAAGGTACAGTCTCGCTCCTTACGCCTCTTGAATCCCAACAGGACTCCGCGCAATTGATTCCCTTAGCTGACGCCACACCAACTAAGAGTTTCTTGAACTTAATTGAAGACTTTAAACCAATTTTCCTCCCACAGATTAAGCCTATATGTGATTTCCTTTACGATCAAGAAGTTTGATCAAGGTGATGGAAATCGATAAAAATAGACATGGTCTAGCTAACCTCAAAATCCGGACTTATACAACCTGAAGTGCAGCCTAGATTATTATTCACCTCACAAGTATATTTTTTTTTTGAATCAACAAAGTTTGAGACGAAGAGAACTTTGATGATTTCTATCAATCTTGATCAAGTGAGCAGCTCAACAATCGATCAAAATCAGGATAATCGAGTTATCAAGAAAAGATAACTGTACCTGGCTTCACGAATCCCTATGAAGTCTTTGTAGTTGTTAAACCCTAAGAGGGTTAGGAAGAGGACGACTCTAGTTACAACTAGAACACACCAAAAAGTAGTATCGGGATTCAAAGATCCCAGTTGGTTGAAGTACCCCTTTTATAGACATTCAAATCATAGGTTGCTTTAGGTTTAAGCTAAGATAGTTGTGGAACCAAGCAATCAATATCCACCGTTAGATAAATCTTTGAATCTGATTTACATAAACAAGATATACACTCTGGTTAGGTGAAACCGTAACCGAACCGTGTATAAAGACTATGTTCAAGGTGGTTAGATGAAACTAGCCGATATGAACTTATAAGCTTAATATTCATTTTCATGAACACTTAAGACATTAACCTTGAGTCACAATCATGTGATCAAATAATTCTAGTGTTTTTAGAGATTTAATCAAATGCTAATTATCTCGTACAAATAATTTTATCGCACTTGAAAATAATCGACATGGTTAGTAGATGTATAAAGTACAAATACCATATCCGTTCGTCAGTCAGGTCAGTCACGCTACGTGTACCAGTTTGTAAACTATTAAGCACAACCATGTTCTGAAATCCACATAACTATTTAGGTATGCGTACCGGTATGTGTACCTTAAGACTATGATCGGTTCCGGAGTCCACAAAACTATTTTGGTATGCGCACTTGTATGGATACACAAACCGAGTTCCGGAACACAGAACTTTTATGGTACGTGTACCGGTATGGATACCAAACCGGTTCTGTGACCACAGTTCCTTTTCAGTTTGCATGCGGATATGCGTACCAATCAGGTTCACGCGTTAAACAGATTTTTACAGGATGTGCATAAGGATATGCGTACCAAAAATATGCAAGTCGACATATAGCTACTCCGCTACTTGTACGAGTACATGTAATACGTCTTCAGACTTATAACAGCTTTCCCAGTTTGTAAGACTGATAACACTGTCTTGTATCCGAATCTATAGTAGTTCTATATTTCTCTCTAAATCGATTCGAAACATTCCCGAATAACATCAATGACACATATCACTGTTCCAGGCTATTATAGAATGATAAAACTTGAATCATGATTTTGATTGCGAATAATAAATTGTCCTTAACTGAAATTCATCAAGTATGAAAAAATGTTCATTAAGCTTAGTCATTAAATTTCGAGAACTAATTACCAAGATAAACTTGACTCGAAATTCTTGTAAATGAATGATAGTCTAATTAGTTATGCGACAACGCCTCAATGATAGAAAAGTGAATATAACTTGAGAAATAGGTGGTTCAGTCTTCACTTACCTTTTGTTGATTCGCCTTCAAACGGTAGAACGCAATGATGACTGCCGTGATCCAATATTTCTCAACTACATTTTTATCCTAGTCTGATACTTAACTAATTGTAGACTAGAAATCAATATATAGTTTTGACAACTAAATTTGAAAACAAGCTTGAGATAGAAACACTTGTGAGTTCGACCGAGCAATACTCTAACAACTTCTCTTACTCCATATTCAGATTTTGATTGTGCAAGATGCCATGGCACAAGATGATCTACATTAGGATCCTGTGTGTTTATAGATTTATCTATTATTTCTTGTTTCTCAAGAAAACAAACTTATTATTTATCGATCTTCTACTGAAGAAGAATACATGTCTGTGGTTGTGGTTGTTGCAGAAATGGTATGGCTTTCTTTTTTGCTAGATGAACTGCAATAGCTCTGACTAAACCATGCATCTTGCTTTGTCACAGTACTTCTGCAAATAGTATGGATAGTAATCATGTGTTTCATATTACTCATGTGAAAAACATTGAGATTGACTACCATTTTCTTAGATATTTGGTCGCTTCTTCATTTTAGGTATTCAAGCACATTCCTTTTACATATCAGTTAGCAGATATGTTTATCGAAGGCCTGACTAGAGCTGCAAAAAAAACGGGTCGGAATCATGAAACCAGAGCAGAACCGACAAACCCAGACCGGAACAGAGTTGAATGGCTCGAGTACAGGAACACAAAAACAGAACTGAGCTAGTATAGGTACATTTACCGGTTCTTAAATAAATACTTGTAAGAACTTACCGAAGTCCCAAACCAATATAAATCTTAAATTTCTATTATTCCTAATCATAATCATAGTAGTTGATTTTAACCTTAGGTATTCTATCACTACCACCCACGATTCACCATTCATTAAATCACTTCTCTTCTTCTTCTTCTTCAATACAGTCATAGCAACACAACCACCACTACCACTCATACTCAGTTGCTTACTACCACAATCACCATTCACCGCCATTTTATTCTTATTTATTTATTTTTTCATTTCTTCTTCTTCCTCTTCCTCTTGTGTTGTAAGTTGAAATCAAAATGGGGCTTCTTCAAAGTAATTTGTTATTGTTTATAAAATGGATATTCTGGTGGAGGGTTTTAGAAAATGAATGTTCATGGATCCCTTTTCATTCTTGATTTTGATTTTGCTGGTGGTTGAATACTTGATGGTGTTGATTTTGGATTTTGGATAATCCTTTTGATGGTGATGTAGAGAAATCATCTTTGAGATTACAGGTTCATGAAACTATATATACCTATCAAATTGTGAGGGGGCGAAGATAAGGAATAGAAATCTTTAACTTGTTTGGGTACAAAGAGTTATGAAATAAAAGGTTCCAAACTTCGTGTAATGGGTGCAGAAAATACCCACTCATCATATAGTTTTGTGTTCTTAATTAGATGTGTATATGACTTTGATTGTGTAAATTTTTTCTTGAATTATAAGTTCTTGAATGCAATGGGGTGGTGCAGAAATTTCAACTAAGAAATTCAATGAAAACTTAGGATATTTTTCTTTACATAACTGTAATAGGTAAAAAATCGAAACCAGACTGGTCATATAGGTACAGGCACAGGTACAAATACAAATACCCCAAACTGGAATCTGCTGCTAGTAGGTATAGGTACTTGGTTCTGAGGTTAACCGAGTCGTACCGTACCTTGTGCATCCATAGGCCTGATACATCTTATTTTTCAATCTCTGGCACTCAAACTTTTGCATCTACAGGGATATCAGCTTGCGGATGGCTATAAGAATAATTGAGTGTGTGCCTTTAGTTTTTTTTTCCCAGGGGTGTAATGAGGGTGTAATTTTATTTTATGTTGTGACAACCGTGTCAGTTGTGTCGTTTCTACTACAACATAAATTTCCCATTCTGTTATAACAGCCACTGTCTTTCTTTCTCTTTTATATCTTTTGTCCTATAAAGACATTTCTATTTAACAAAAGCTTAATAAAAATTGTTCTACCATTTTCACTTACCGATTAGTACATCAAGTTTTAGTATTCACAATCTAAATCAATCTTTGTCGATAGGAAAAATATTGAGCATTGATATTCACACTCTAAATTTTGAAATATTATAATTATTTTAATTTCTACTCACCTATAAATAATAGCACACTCTCGTGAATTCTGAATTCTGCAGCGAAACTGTTACCAACCAAGATCAAACTTGATTTTCATGGGAAATAGAACTTGGCGATATCCAAGTCCAAAATGCCAGACATTACCATTAAAGATGGGTTTAAATATAAAAAAACAGTGCATTTAGCTCTGTCATCTGTCCTCTCTCATATGCTTGAGTCCTACTGGATTTCCTGATATATTTTTTACTGTTAGGTATCTTAACGGTCTTTTCTTGCAGTGTTTTGTTTGTTTTTCATCGGAATCCAGCCGGTGCTCCATGAAAACCTCAAAATCCTATGGTTACCATTCTATTTTGTATCTCCTTTTCTTTCATCATGATAAAACTAAGCATCAATAATCAACTAATTGTTGTATATCTCACTGATATCACGGAAATCACTGGAATCAAATCCTCATTACAGTGACCATTACAATCTCAGTCGCATATTTAGCTACCGGAAATAATAATTACGACTGTTAGAACTACCGAAAAATTTACTTACCAAGAGATCACCTTCGAAATTAATTGAGTCCCCACAAATCAACCAAACAAAGATTATCCAGGAAATCAGTATTCCTTCTAGACATAATTTCTTCAACAGAGACATTACCCAATTAAAACCCAAATATCAGTTCCAAAAACCCCAGCAATCTAAATCTCATGAATCCCCCTTTTACACATATTAACTACAAAAGATTAATTGTAATTCTGAAGAACAAACGTATAACCCAAATACCACTGGTAACAATACCAGAATCCTCAAAGGAATTGAAGCTTTCCTATCTACCACCATTATTAAGGAAATCAATTCTAACTAGTTTTCCTTCAACAAGGATAGAAAAACATGCTATCATAAACCTAATTCCATTTCAAAACTCCAGACAAAAAAACCCATTACCCACCTAATGAAGTTACCTGAATTTTCTTACATTTGGTTTTTCCAATTATAATCTAACCAATATCCTAATTCATCTTACTTCTAGTACCATTATAAACCATATTTTTCAGAAAATTAAACCTATCAAAGCTCCAAACATTCATTCACGGTAATAAATACACATTTCAACTAACCAACCGAGAACAAATTCAAACATGAAAGTTTATAAAGACTCGTACCCAGGTTTATAAACAAATGAAATTTTATAAAGACTCGTAAATGTATCAAAAAAAAATATAATCATATTTTTTTAGATGAAAACACTAATACTATCCTTAATGGTTCAATACCTATCATGAGTCAAATTAGTATTTTCACAAAATCGAAATTTCATTCCAGTATCCACAGATGCTACAAAAAAGATTTAAGCACCATGATTTTCCCAACTAGTAATTTATAGCTCATGTTGATCAACTGCTGGATGATGTGGTGCAACAGGGTTCACATCCACCTCATGCTTCATATATCCCCTTGGTCCTGGTGTTGGTTCTGGGATTGGTACAGTCGATGCTGGTGCTGGAGCTTGTGTGGATGGATTAGCAGGTGGTATTGCCTCTTAAGGATTCAACGTTCCATGCTCTGCTTCAACAATGGCAGCAATATTAGATGCAGTACATGCACCTGCAGGAAATACCATTACATGCCATGAGCAGGTACCGACAATGCAT
>JAJJMB010000672.1:0-13477 GCA_023531105.1 Papaver atlanticum | reverse complement strand
TTTAAAATGCTAGATGCCTGCTCCCAGATTATGTCCTCAATTTTTTTTCTTTCGTGATGTGTCGCCAAGATACTGGTCCATGACTATTCAGCCGGACCGCAGAGGTCCCCAACAGATTTACCATTTCCAAATAAAAATTTGGATTGGAGCAAGAAAAAAATTGAGGATTATGGAGACATGTAGAAGTTTTGGGAGTTCCTATAATATCTTACGGTGTTTTTGTTGGTAGTGTACCTTCTTTTTTTTTGTAATCGAAACGAAATAATCAAAAACCAAAAATCAAGAATACAAAGCCAGGAGGCCCAAAAAAAAAAAAAAAAAACAGCCCATAAAAGAACAACTAAACCATAAGAAGAGATAACATATTCACATCTATAGTATGGCTGATCAGGGAACTCAAGGTGAGTCTGACTATCTGGTCTGGAACTAAAACCTAACTTCTATCTTTTCTGAGGATGAACGCCTTTTGGCAAAAAGGTCGGCCGGAAAATTTACTACAATGTACACATGCCTGAAGGAGATAGAACCTAGCCCACAGGGAGCAAGGGATCTTCTGACTCATAAGGGAAATGAGGCAAGTTTTCGAATCACATCGGAGAATGATCCTGACATTCTTATTATCAAGGGATTATTCCAAAGCACTGATACTAGCCACAAATTTTGAAATATAATTAATAATCACTCCCAGACACCATATTCATCATAAAGAAAAGCACTCACATTATTTCTAATTATAAAACCATAGCCAGCAAGCCAAGATTGCCTCTTGAGGTGACATCATAGCATAGCAAGATTTCATTCTTAGCTGGCAGATGGAAAAATACCTCAATAACTCTGAAGCTTCTTATTTTTCCATACTAGATATGAAAAAATAGCAGTATGTTCCTTTCAGCACCAGTTCCCCACAATCTCCCTTTCATTATAATCACACAGTCATGAACTATTCTCTGGAAAAAATTTTGAATGTTTATTAAGTCAGACTTTTCATCATCATAACAGATTTCATTCCTCATAAACCATGTTTCAACCATGAGAGTCCAAAGTTCTTTTATAGCATGACTAGACTGTTTACTCAGTTTTAAGACATCTTCAAAAGAAAGAGGACTGAGAAAGTGAAAAATACCTCCTAACCAACTCCAAGTCATCTTATTGAAGTTGCAAATCCAGAGAATGTAACTCATTGTATCCATCTCATTATGAAAAAAGTAGCATCTGGATGCAAGTTGGAAGCCATTTTTTTCCTTCAAATTTTCATCAGGAGAGCAAACTTCTCTAGTAATCTTCCAGATGTTAACTGAAGTGGAAGGTAGCACAGCAGGATGCTAGATTTTCTTGTACCAATGCAGTTTAGGCAATGAGGGGCTAACTTGTTTAACAGCATCAAAAACACTGAAATGACCATAATTAGTATTGCTCCAAACTAGCATGTCTTGTCCCACTCTAACAACTGGTAGCTGATTGACATTGACAATTAAAGAAAGTCTTCATGAAAACACCACTAGCCATTCTAAATCATATGACTGACCTTCAAATGTGGATGTAAAGCCATGTAGGGATGGTTAGGATATAATTTACTTAAAGAGTTATCAAAAATCCATCCATCATTCCACAAAAGAGATTTTTTTTCTCCATTGCCAACCACCCATCCAGTGTTTTCATTGAACTCTGGAATTATCCACCTAATCCCATGCCACACAGAAGACTTCTAACCATTTTTGTATTTGTATTTTGCTAAAAAGTGAAAAAGCGGGGGTCTAACAACCACACCCAATATTTCGTTTAGGCAATCTGTATGGACAAACTCCAATATAATTCCAAGAGAATCAACTAGACAGTCAGACTCAATCAATGGAAATATATCCAAGAGTTGTATCTCTGTTTTTCAATGTAATCAGCAAATCAAACAGATAGAATCTATGAGCCTGATTATTATGAGAAACAACTTGAACGGTAACAAAGACCAATGTTCAGGTGTCACTCAATTTATATCAACAACCAAAGGTTGGATTATCTAATTGATTGAACTACGCACAACCTGTGATATTTCAATTATATAAACAAATATAATGCGGAAAAGAAATAACACAGACACCAGAAATTTTGTTAACGAGGAAACCGCAAATGCAGAAAAACCCCGGGACCTAGTTCAGATTTGAACACCACACTGTATTAAGCCGCTATAGACACTATCCTACTGCAAGTTAACTTCGGACTGGAATTTAGTTGAGCCCTAACCAATCTCACACTGATCAAGGTACAGTCGCTTTCCTTACGCCTCTGAATCCCAGCAGGACTCTACGCACTTGATTCCCTTAGCTGATCTCACCCATAACTAAGAGTTGCTACGACCCAAAGTCGAAGACTTGATAAACAAATCTGTCTCGCATAGAAAAGTCTATTGGATAGATAAATCTGTCTCCCACAGATATACCTATGAGTTTTTTTCCGTCTTTTGATAAATCAAGGTGAACAGGAACCAATTGATACACCGGACTTATATTCCCGAAGAACAACCTAGTAATATCAATCATTTCACAATTATCTTAATCGTATGGTAGCGAAACAAGATATTATGGAATCACAAACGATGAGACGAAGATGTTTGTGACTACTTTTTATCTTGCCTATCGGAGATTAAATTTCGAGCAAATCTTAGAGAAGATAGTACTCAATACGATAGAATAGAGCAAGATCAGAACACACAACTACAGATAAAATAGTTGGGTGTGGCTTCACAATCCCAATGAAGTCTTTAAGTCGTTAACCTATAATGGTTTTAGGAAAAATCTAGGTTAAAGGAGAATCGACTCTAGTCGCAACTAGTATCACACAGGAGGTATGGGGATTAGGTTTCCCAGCTGCTAGTGTTCTCCCTTATATATTCTTCAAATCAGGGTTTGTAATTAATGTTACCTTGGTAACAAAGCATTCAATATTCTCAGTTAGATGAAAACATGATTAGACTCAAGATAATATCTTTCAACCATTAGATTGAACTTAGCTTGTTACACACATATAAAAAGTGACTTCATTTAGATATGGGTAACCGTACCTAAACGTGTACACCTTGTTGGCTCAACAATAGTTAACCGAAGTTAGCCATATGAACACTTTCATATCAACCTTGTTCATCTTAACACAACTAGTTCAAATGACTCAAATGAAACTAGTTATAGAGTTGTTCAATTGTTTATATTCTCATAGAAGTATACAAGACACAATTGAAGCAAAATCGATTTTGATTCACTCGAATCAATTCATGAACATTATAGCCACGGTTTGCAAAAGATTGCATTCCTTAATTTATAAATGTATTAGTTCATGAACAAACCGATTTTAAAACATAACCTACTCAAGTATGCAAACGGGTACGCATACCTAAGTAGCCGGACTTGGTCTGGGTTCGCCAGTATGCGAACGGGTACGCATACTGTCGTACGCCACCAAACTCAGTTGAATTTCCAGACTTGAACTTACGCCGGTACGCATACAGGGATGCATACTAAGTTCCCAGATTTCAACTAACAAACCAGTACGCATACGGGTATGCATACTATGGTTCCCAGACTTTGAATAACTTGCAACAATTAGCATGCAAGTACGCATATTGTGCTATATCCAATCATGGCTAATTATTCTGAACTCCCATTTCAATCATTTAAACATTCTTAGATGATGACAATAGCTGTCTCACACAAACTATTAGCTTCAAAGCAAATTTTAAGTGATCAAATGATCAATACGAAACATTCAGAGTCTACACCAAATGACTGTCTCACACAAATCATATAAGATGTTACCAGGCGATTTTCACATGATCATCTTTTGACTTTCGTCAAGAATATAAGATGAACTTGGTTAAAGCAAAAGCTTACCAACACATATTTCGAGAAATATATAAGCGAGTTAAACTCAGCTCGAAATATCAAATGTGTATAATCGAAGTCTATATAGCTATACGATTTTTTTCTCAAATAGGAGATAGAGTAGAAAAAGACTTTTGAGTGATAGATGAGTTCAAGTCTCCACATACCTTTTATTGATTAAGTTCCACAAGCTCCCCTTAGTAGTTCTTCATCTTCAATCGATGAACGTCGTGGAGTCTAAAGCTCAATTACACATTTTATCCTAATCCGAGACTTAGCTATAAGTAGACTAGAAATCAAGACTTATAGTTTTGGAAACTAAACTTGACAAACATGCTTGAGATAGCAACACTTGCGAGTTCGACAGATGGAAACTTAGTCAATACTTCATCTCACAATACTTCATCTCACAATGAAAACCACTCCCCCTTACATAATGATCTGTAAACCATATGTATTTGTAGTATGAACTACACAATAAGTCTCCCCCTTTTTGTCAATATAAATTGGCAAAGGTACGAAAACTAGCGGGATCATAATGAAATTCTCATAGAGATACTTTATGACTAAAAGAGAACATATCAACTTTGTTTCGATGATTTCACATAGCCGAAACTTAGTGTAATCATCAAGGAGTTTATAAAGATACAAGATAACTCATACAATATTCCACAGCCGCACTCCCCACAAAGATTTGGCAATTAAGCACAAGTTCAATTAAGAACTCTCCCCTATAAAATGTCATTCCCGAAAGAACAACAAGAGCGACCTTACTTTTACAAGAAAAAAAGAATTTCTTTGGACATTAACAAATTACATGAAACATGAATTTGTATCCAGAAAACTCAATTAAATTAACCACAAGTGAACCCATGATTAATTTAATCGTAAATGCTCAACATAAGAGAACTTACAGAGCCGCACAGTACTTTCACATAGAAGTGGATTAGGGAAAGATTAATACTGCGGAATATACAAAGATTCATTCTATTTTCATCAATATTTGCATAATGATACCATAAACTTAATCTTTGTTATCAAAAGTTCATTCTATTTTCCATCAATATTTGCATAAAGACATATAATAGACTTAACTTTTGACATATATTCAGCTAAACTTCTTATGGATTTAAAACATTTAGCAGTTTAATTGAAAGATAAAATCATTCAAGGCTAAAATACCATTAAAATTATTACAACCATTAAAGATAACAGTTTTAATAAGTTCAACATAAGCAGTTCAACAGAAATAATCATAAGAGACAGTTGATCTTGACATAACAAAATGAAGAAAATGACACTAATCCAGATTGTGATAGAAATCCTCAGTAATCTTAGATACTGGTTCAGCTAAGTCTGGATGAACCATCACATCATGAGCTAAATCTCTTTCCAAGCACTCATTCCGTTGTAGAAGAAGAGCAGCTTCAGGATTGGCAGGTTTCTTCATCTTGTTAATGTCTATCTGGCTAGAGAGAGATGGAGTACCAACACAAGTTCCAAATATGAGCAATATTAAATTGACTACGAATTCGGCTGATGAGGCATGAAAAACCAGGGTTTTTCTTCTGTGAGACCATATGTATCATTTGACGAACAATTAATCCACAAAAATCAACCTCTTCACCAGAAACAAGATGGTAAACCAACTCAGCCAGAGATCTGCTCCAGAGATTTTTGTCGAGCGTACTGGAAATTAAGTTTGTCACAGCCAGCTTACCAAAAATCTTCAAATGAAAGCTTATATTGTCCACAGGCAGTTTGCTTTCTGTCCATGGAACATTCTTTCCTAAAAGCATTTCAGACAACTGATTCTTATTTGGTCTTTGACCTTCTGGTTGAGGAACAACAAACGAATGATATAGGGGAAAGTTTAATAACTCAGCTATAACACCACGGTTAACCTCAAACATTGTTCCTTTGACGATAGTCTTAAAAGAGCAGTTGGTCTTATTGTGTGCATGAAGATTGGCATAAAATTTACAGGTCATCTCAGGATATAATTCCCCCAAACCCTTATGAATATCACCCCACTCAAACTGGTTCATGAACATGTGAAAATATGGTTCCTGAACCGACTGATCATATGCCCTTTCCATGACAAAATGACCACTATAGAATTTATTATATTTGTCCCTGGCAGAAATGTTGATAAAACTAATTTGACGGCTAGCATCAAAGTATGGTTGCTGAACGTCTACACCAAAATCATCATCATCACTATCAACCAACCTCCTATTTGAACTAGCATTAGTACCTGAACTCTCACCATGATTCAATCTTTTCCTATGAGCCATAAAAACCAAAGAATGATGAAGCACTTACCAAGTACGTGAACTGTTGTTAATGGTGAAGCTCCGGAACCAGAGAATATGAAGAATTAAAGACAAGCCCGTCAAATGATTTCCTGTTGCCAATACAAAGGTACAAAGAACACCCAAAAAGATTGAGGTTAAAGAGATTGAGAGTTTACGAACTCTTGGGTTTTCTTTTTCGTATTCGAACTGAAGGGAAGAAGAGGTGAAAAGAACGAAGTGAGCTCTTCCTCTTTTATATGTCACATGGTGGTATATGAACCGTCAAAACACGTACTGGAACGCGGTTCAAACACGTAATGGTTATGTGATCAGGGTACGTGAACCATACGTGTGTGATAAGGACTCGTTTGTTTTATGAAACATCATATTTTAAACAAACTATGAAAAAAGAAATTGGAGAAAAGCTCAACAACCCTTTAACAAGCAACACATTGTGAACACAAGCCTTGCATACCATGACACCAAGAGAGAGTTTCTTTCCAACAACTCTTACATCTTACCGTATTGAGAGAAACCCAAGGGACTGTTTTTATAAGTCTTTCAAAGAACTTAAAAAGGGCACATGATATTTGTGTTCCTGATTTCTTCGTTTACAACTTGTAACACACAGTCTCTGCAGATAATATTCAGTACTGTACATGGAAACTCTTTTGATAAAAAGAAACATCCTGACTTTCTCACAAAAGTGGGCAGTACTATTTTCTCGAGAAGGTGTATCAGGGTTTGACTGATGAACTGATTCAAATTCAGATATGAAACTGACTGATAGATGAGTTTCAGATACTTCTCGTATTATATCTAGTTTGTCTGGAGCACAGGAAAGAGAAGGATTATCCTTACTGATAAGAAGATCAATATCAACCTCAACATAAAATTATTCATCATAACTTGATTTAGCTTATCAAGAGATTCTTGCTCTTTCTGGAGATATAACTCAACATCAAGGGATAGCTCTCAAGCATTTTTTCAAGTCCTGAAAACACTTCTAGGGATTATAAACCTGGTTGAGGTTTAGATAGAATTTCTTCTACATATTTTATTAAATCAGTCATGGAAGAGAATTTTGGAATCCCTAAATTTGGTGGTGCATTTATTGAGATAGCATTACTGTCCATAGAGTCAGATTGCTACAAACACAGACTTATGAGGTCTTAAACGTGTTTGCCTGCTCTGATACCAATTGAAAAAGCGGGGGTCTAACAACCTCATCGTCTAGGCAATCTGTATGTACAAATTATAATTCCAAGAGAATCAACTAGACAGTCAGACTCAATCAATGGAAATATATCCAAGAGTTGAATCTCTGTTTCACAATATAATCAGCAAATCAAACAGATAGAAATCCGCGATCCTGATTATTATGTGAAACAACTTGAACGGTACCAAAGACCAATTTTCAAGTGTCAATCAATTTATATCAACAACCAAAGGTTGGATTATCTAATTGATTGAACTATGCGCAACCAGTGATATTTCAATTATATAGAAAATATAATGCGGAAAAGAAATAATAGAGAAACCAGAAATTTTGTTAAGGAGGAAACCGCAAATGCAGAAAAACCCTGGGACCTAGTCCAGATTTGAACACCACACTGTATTAAGCCGCTACAGACACTAGCCTACTACAAGTTAACTTCGGACTGGAATGTAGTTGAGCTCTAACCAACCTCACACTGATTAAGGTAGAGTCTCTTTCCTTACGCCTCTGAATCCCAGCAGGACTCTACGCACTTGATTCCCTTAGCTGATCTCACCCACAACTAAGAGTTGCTACGACCCAAAGTCGAAGACTTGATAAACCAATCTATCTCACACAGAAAAGTCTATTGAATAGATAAATCTGTCTCCCACAGAAATACCTATGAGTTTTGTTCTATCTTTTGATAAATCAAGGTGGACAGGAACCAATTGATACACCGGACTTATATTCCCGAAGAACAGCCTAGTAATATAATTCACCTCATAATAATCTTAATCGTATGGTAGCGAAACAAGATATTATGGAATCACAAACGATGATACGAAGATGTTTGTGACTACTTTTTATCTTGCCTATCAGAGATTAAATCTCAAGTAAATCTTAGAGAAGATAGTACTCAATACGATAGAATACAGCAAGATCAGAACACGCAACTACAGAAAAAATAATTGGGTCTGGCTTCACAATCCCAATGAAGTCGTTAACCTATAATGACTTTAGGAAAAACCTAGGTTAAAGGAGAATCGACTCTAGTCGCAACTAGTATCACACATGAGGTGTGGGGATTAGGTTTCCTAGTTGCTAGAGTTATCCCTTATATAGTCTTCAAATCATGGTTTGCAATCAATGTTACCTTGGTAACAAAGCATTCAATATTCACCGTTAGATGAAAACGTGATTAGACTCAAGCTAGTATCTTTCAACCATTAGATCGAACTTAGCTTGTTACACACAAATGAAAAGTGACTTCATTTAGATATGGGTAACCATACCTAAATGTGTACACCTTGTTGGCTCAACAATAGTTAACCGAAGTTAGCCATATGAACACTTTCATATCAACCTTGTTCATCTTAACCACAACTAGTTCAAATGACTCAAATGAAACTAGTTATAGAGTTGTTCAATTGTTTATATTCTCATAGGAGTATACAAGACACAATTGAAGCAAAATCGATTTTGATTTACTCGAATTAATTCATGAACATTATAGCCACGGTTTGCAAAAGATTACATTCCTTAATTTATAAATGTATTAGTTCATGAACAAACCGATTTTAAAACATAACCTACTCAAGTATGCAAACGGGTACGCATACCTAAGTAGCCGGACTTGGTCTGGGTTCACCAGTATGCCAACGGGTATGCATACTATCATACACAACCAAACTCAGTTGAATTCCCGGACTTGAACTTACGCCGGTACGTATATGGGTATGCATACTAAGTTCCCGGACTTCAACTAACCAACCAGTACGCATACGGGTATGCATACTATGGTTCCTGGACTTGGAATAACCTGCAACAGTTAGCATACAAGTACGCATACTGTGTTATATCCAATCATGGTTAATTGTTCTAAACTCTCATTTCAATCATTGAAGCATTCTTAGAAGACGACAATAGCTGTCTCACACAAACTATTAGCTTCAAAGCAATTTTAAAGTGATCGATAGATCAATACAAAACATTCTGAGTCTACATCAAATGACTGTCTCAAACAAATCATGTAAGATGTTATAAGGCAATTTTCACATGATCATCTTTTGACTTTCGTCAAGAATATAAGATGAACTTGGTTAAAGCGAAAACTTACCAACACATATTTCGAGAAATATGTAAGCGAGTTAAACTCAGCTCAAAATATCAAATGTGTATAATCGAATTCTATATAGCTATACGACTTTTGTCTCAAATAGGAGATAGAGTAGACAGACTTTTAAGTGATAGATGAGTTTTAGTCTCCGCATACCTTTTGTTGATGAAAATCCACAAGCTCCCCTTAGTAGTTCTTCGTCTTCAATCGATGAACGCCATGGAGTCTAAAGTTCAACTACACATTCTATCCTAATCCAAGACTTAGCTATAAGTAGACTAGAAATCAAGACTTATAGTTTTGGCAACTAAACTTGACAAACAAGCTTGAGATAGCAATGCTTGCGAGTTCGACCGAGCAGACATTGAGAAAGCAACGCTAAAGGTAGCTTGAGATAGCAATGCCGCGGAACTTGCGTCATACAGGACGACTCTAGATTTTTAACTAGGACTCCAGAGCGCTAGACATTGAGAAATCCAGCTACAAGGGTCTTTTTTTTTATATAAATTTTCAAGGCTAAAGGTAACTTTGAATTTAAGCTAAGGTTGCTTACAATGCAAGCTAACACTTTCCCAGTTTAGATGAAATTCCAAGTTAGGAATTCATATAAGCATGTGAAAAGGTTGCTTTGAATTACTCAAAAGATAATGCACTATAATCCGAACAGTAATGTTATCGTGCATAACAATAGTTCATAAAGGCATGGTAAGGTCGTAAACGTCCAAACAATAATGATGTTCAAGAACACTCAAGACAAAACACTAATACACAATCCCAAAGAGAAATTATGAATCAAGTTGTCTTAGAAGTGTTTATGAGAGATATAACAAAGTGCAAGGATGCATTAATAATCAGTGTACAAAAGTACAAGGGCTCCTCAGCAAATAGTGTTCTTTTTTATTTCTCGAAAATTGTACAAGAACATGTTCAAAGTGACATGGTATGCAGACGGGTATCCATACCCTTTGATAGTTCGTGAACTTTATCTTTTGTAAAAAGATAGGGTATGTGTACCCTTTCCCTTAGGAAGTTCATGTGCTTTTGCTTTTATATTTGAAGTGCCAGAATTATGTCAAAATTGACATGGTATGCGTACCCTTGGCAGTTCGTGTACTTTGCTCTTATAAATAAAAGTTGAAGAACTATGTAAAAAGAGACATGGTATACCTACCTGGTATGCATACCCTAAGCAGTTTGTGTACTTTAGTCTCTCATATTTAAGTTCAGAACATTCCAAATATCCAAGGTATACATACTAGGTATGTATACCCTAAATAGTTCATGTACTGTTTACTTGGGAAATTTTTGAAAGATCAATTTAAATAAAAATAATTTATAGAACTATGATTGCTAAAAAATTATGAACTTACATTGCTCGAATCATGTTTCGAGAGTTTACACAATACAATCTTGAACTTGAATATTTTTTTTTGCGATATAAAATCTACTTAAATCATACGACATAATACCGAATACTCAATTACCGTGCTCTAATCTTAGTTTGAGACTTGACTTTAGTAGACTAGAAATCAAGATATAGTTTTGTACACCTAACAATGACAACAAGCTTGAGATAACAAAACTTATGAGTTCGACCGAGTGATGCTCTGGCATTACCAAATAAAATTTATTAAAAAAAGATTAATATAGTTTATTTGGCTGTAAGGTTCATTTGAATAGAAAGTGCATACAATTATCAAATGAAACTTGACAAGAAAAAAAGAAAAATTACTTAAAAGGACTAATATAGCTCTTAATGCAACTTTTATAGCTGCCCTCGACGAGTCATTATATTCCGAAACATGTTCATTTATAATATCATATGTGATCAAATCAAATATGTATCTTTCAATGTAACAAATCAAAATGTCATTCATTCATTTGTCACTCATTCGGCTATGTTGATACATGAAAAATAATATCCCTTAATGGGTCTGGGGTGCCCCCAAAGGGGGGAGGCAAGCCTAACATAAGACATGGGAACTTGGGGAATAAGCCCAAGTCCAATGAGAAAATACCCATGAGACAAAAGGGACTAGGATTGTATTAATGAAAAAGGAAGGGGTTATATTAAAGAATGGCATTAGAAGTAATTAAGGAGGTTTAGGACATGTGGCATGATGTCATAAAAGGAGGGGCTTTTGGAAAGTCTATATAAGGAAGGACAAGGTACAATGAAAGGGCAACTCTCTCTCTTACCATTCCTATTAAGTGTGGTCATCAGGTGTGACTAGGACGGGTAGGACCAAATCATAATCACCCCTCAACATTTGGCGACCACACCCGGAGGCTCGTGCATAGCTCATCATGACACACCCAGGAGAAACTAGCTCGGGCGCGTCAAAGAATCGATCAACTGATCGACCTGTCAACCTAGACGAGGTAACAATAGATGAGAACGAAGACAGCGAAGAAGAAGTACTAATTCAAGATATCGTAACGCAACCAATAATGAACAAACCCCAGAATAAAGAAGCAAGCGCGATACAGGAGAAAAACACACAAGCGACCCAGACACAGAAGCCCACACCCCTAGCCTTGCAGGATTTACAAAAAGAGCTGGAAGAACGCGCACGAAGAAGGCAGGAACTAAAGGACTGGATAGAGCAGGCTGTAGCGGCGGGCCAAAGAGCCCCCAAGGAAGTAACACAGGGCGAAGGACATCAAAAAGGCAAATTAACAGCAGCGTCACAAGAAGAAATGGAAAAATACCTAGAGCAAAACTACCACGTGGTGAAGCAAGACAACCATCATCTCATGAGTAGCCCTTACCCAACAAGTATCCATGAGTACCAATACCCTGGAGACTACACATCTCCAAAATTCAAAACGTACGATGGACAAGGAAATGCAAGGGAACACCTCATCCGATTCCTATCAGCAATGAATGACAAGGTATCTGATGGGAAACTGTGTCTAAGAGAATTCCCCAAGTCATTAACGGGTACAACACTCACCTGGTACGACAACCTAAAGACGGAAAGTGTAGATTCTTGGTCGGCCATGTCCGCGCTCTTTCTTGGAAAATTTTACCCAGCAATGAGAAAGATCACATCAATTGATTTGAGTTGGAGTGGTCAGCGGACAGGAGAAGAAATAGGGAAGTACATCTTACGTTTCCAGCGCCTTGCACTGGACTGCCACGAGGACATCGGCGAAAGAGCGCTCGTCGAAATATGTGTGCGCGGAATGATACCCGCCTTTAAAGGGAGCTTAATCAACTTCAGATTCCATACTTTTGTTGAATTAGAAGAAGCAGCGGAAAGGATTGCCGATTGTGTAGAAGAGACATACACGGACCCCACTTGGAACCACGCAGTCCACGCCATGACCGAAGCACCGCGTAATTTAAGGCCCAATACTAACAGGGAGAAGAAAGATCAGTTCTGAACACCCAATGGAAACCTGGGGGGGGGGGAATAAATGGACCATACGGGACTCCAATCCACCACCCTCTTTGCCATGTAACAGAGAATAAATAATCGAGCTCTTGAATCAATGGGTCGCGAGAAGGGAAATCAAGCTACCCCCAACAGTGGTAGATATCAATAAATGGATAAAAACGCCGCCATATATTGCCATTATCATCAGAGGTTAGGCCACCCGACGATGAAATATTTTGCCTTAAGAATCATCTTTGAACGTAAACGCGTGGTTGGAGAAATCGAAGAAACAAAGCAAGCAATTGAAGACGACCCTCTCCCTTATCACTAAAGTCACCAACGGACAGAGCATGCACAAAGCAAGTAAGATACGATCACGTTCCACCACTCGCGGCCAAAACTGATCAGTAATAGTAGGCAATACCTTATGAGAAAGGCAAGTTTCGCTCTTTCTACCTATTGTAAACAACAACGATATAGAATAAAGAAAGCATTGCATAATTTTCTTTGTAGTAGCACAATTTATAGAAAAGGCTACGGGAATGGCAAAGGCGCCCAGTCGGCTGACAAACTTACAGAGGCTATGGGAATGCCAAAGGCGCCCAGTCGGCCAA
>JAJJMB010000659.1:0-13332 GCA_023531105.1 Papaver atlanticum | reverse complement strand
TTAAAATATTGACTAGAACGAGACCGATAGGGTAACGAGCTTGTAGGAAAGTCGTTCAAAAGGATCGTATTGGGTATTTTGTTAGCCTAACTCAAAGTTCAGGAAGATTACTGTAAGTCGATTAGAGCCGCCTTGTAACCCAAGGAAGCGTTGCCAAAGAGGTAGGGGTATCAAAGCTCCTCTGAGCTTCTCCTACTTCTCTTCGACTTACTTTATTCGGATAGTCCTACAAGGTTTGCTAAAATTAAACCCAATTGCCTCTTGGAAGAGTAGAAGCTGGTCTAGAAACAATCTAAGTGGAGCCATCATGCTTTTTGTTTGCTAGAAATCAATATGGTTGATTTGGTTGAGTCGTCCTTGATTTGTGATTGCTTATCCTTCCAATTTTAGGAAAATCTTGTGTATGCCTGAACGTAAAAGAAACGCCCTAGGTAGATTTGTAAAAGAAAAACCTAGCAGTTCTAAGCGTCTCGATTACCTTAATCTAGAAGGTCCAATTTTTGGAGAGTCATGTGTTGAACATTCTCCTGAAGAGAGAATCCCTAATACTCCGATAGTTCCAGAGATGGCTACTTTGAAAGCTTTGTTAAATCCGACTAGGACCACTCGTCCCTCGTGTATTAAGTTAGCTGACACAGAAGCCAATTATGAGCTTAAACCTGGGACCATACAGATGCTCCCAATCTTTTTAGGGAAAGAAAATGAAAACCCTTATTTCCATGTTAGGGATTTTGAATAAATTTGCAGTACCCTAAGAATTAGAGGCTTAGATGATGATGCTTTGAAACTTAGGTTATTTCCCTTTTCCCTGAAAGATAAAGCCAAATCGTGGCTGTATAGTTTGACTTCTGAGTCAATCGAAACATATGAACAACTTACATCTGCCTTTTTCAATAAGTTTTTCCCTAGGCATAAAACATCGTCTATTAGGACGCAAATCTGCACATTCTCACAACAATAGGGAGAATCTTTGTATAGGTATTTGGAAAGGTTCAATGATTTGTTAACACAATGTCCTCACCATGGTTTAGAAAAGGTTAGTCTAGTTCAGATCCTTTATGAGGGTTTAGATTATCCCACAATATCCACGGTTGAAGCTTTGTGTACAGGTGGGTTTGAGAACCAAACTATTGATGCGGCAATGGCATTTTTAAATGAAGCCGCCGAAAAGACCCAACAATGGGAAAATAGTAGGGAACCCCGGAAAACGATTCTTTTAAGCAGAGAAAACGTTAATAGGATAGAAGGAGGCTCTGAATCAGATGTCAAGATTGCAGCGATAGCTAAGAGGTTAGAAGCTCTAGAAATGGGTCACACTAGTGGTAGATCGGAGCCTTTTTGGGAAGGCCATAATAATGAAGAGCAAGCCAATGCTCTTTATAATAACACTAGACTCGAGAATCGTCAGAAATTTGACCCATATTCAGAAACCTATAACCCTAGGTGGAGAAACCATCCGAACTTTGCTTGGTCTAAGGGCCAGAATCAAGGTCAGTTTAGTAACTCTAATGCTCCACCAGGTTTTAGTTACGCTAAGAATCCTTCGGGACAAGCTCAATTTCAGAATCAGTCGGATAAGAAAATCCTAAGCCTAGAGGAGTCTCTCGTTTTGTTAACTCAGCAAACTGCAAAATTTCAGCAATCAGTAGAACTAAGTCTACAAGCTAGTAACAAGATAGGACAAGAAAATAGTCAGGCTATTTCCGAGCTGAAAACCCAGGTAGGTCTGATAAATGAGTTTTTGAGAGAAAAAGGTAGGTTTCCTAGTCAAACACAACCCAACCCTAGAGGAGTTCATGAAATAGGTGCAAAACAATCGAATCAGTTGAATGCTGTTAGAACCCTTAGGAGTGGTAGAATTGTAGACAATGAGGTAACCATGCCCGATAGTGAACATACTGTAGTTCACCCCCCAAGATCTCACCCCTCAGGACCACCCATAGCTGAGGAGACCGATAAAGTTTCTGACGATGTCAATTCAGTCCCTGGGAGGTCTAATTCTGTGCCTAGAGCCCCGTTTCCCCAGCTATTAGTACCAACAAAGAAGGAATCGAACTTTAATGACATATTGGAGGTTTTTAAGTAAGTTACCATAAACCTTCATTTATTAGATGCAATTAGGCAAATTCCTGCTTATGCCAAGTTCCTTAAGGATATGTGTACGCGAAAGCGAAAACTTAGCGTCCATAAGAAAGCCTTTGTTAACTCAGATCACCACAACTCCGGGTAGAAAAAGCTTTACTTGACTTAGGAGCCAGTGTGAACTTACTGCCGTACCATGTGTATTTACAGCTAGGACTTGGTGAAATGAAACCTACTCAGATGACACTGCAGTTAGCTGATAGGTCCGTTAAAAGTCCTCGAGGTGTTATCGAGGATGTTCTCATTGAGGTCGACAAGTTTATTTATCCAGTAGATTTTGTTGTGCTAGACACCCAACCTGTCCCTGACCCAGAGAACCAGATACCTGTGATTTTAGGTCGCCCATTTTTAGCTACGTCTAATGCGATCATTAACTGTCGTAATGGTGTGATGAATTTGTCTTTTGGTAATATGACTATGGAAATGAACATTTTTAATGTCAGTAAGCTACCTTATGAGCTAGATGACACATGTGTTGAAGAGATGAACATGATAGAATCCTTAGTTCAGGAGTAATTACCAAACATTTTGTCTGAAGACCCATTAGAAAGTTTTCTATCCCATTTTGGTATAGATTTTAACGATGATAACACTATTGAAGAAGTAAATGCCCTATTAGATTCTACCCCTGTGTTAGACACAAATAGATGGAAAGCTAGGTTCGAACAATTACCAGTTTATGAGACTACCTTAATTCCTTCTTTAGAAGAGCCTCCTAAGTTGGACCTTAAACTACTACTCGACACTCTAAAGTATGTGTTTTTAGGGCCATCTGAGACTTTACCTGTGATTGTAGCTTCCGATTTGGATAGTGATCAGGAAAGTAGGCTAGTGAATGTGCTTCAAGATAATAAGGAAGCTTTAGGGTGGACTATAGCAGACATTAAGGGTATAAGTCCTACTGTGTGTATGCATCAGATTCATTTAGAGGAAGACTCCAAACCTTCTAGGGAGATGCAACGTCGACTGAACTCTAACATGAAAGAGGTAGTTCGAAAAGAGGTGCTTAAGTTGTTAGATGCGGGTATTATCTACCCAATTTCAGACAGTAAGTGGGTCAGCCCCGTTCAGGTTGTCCCCAAGAAATCAGGTATCACTCTAGTCCAGAATGATAATAACAAGTTAATCCCAACCCGGGTGACCACGGGATGGCGTGTCTGTATTGACTATAGGAAATTTAACAAGGTCACAAGGAAGGATCACTTTCCCCTTCCTTTCATCGACCAAATGCTAGAGAGATTAGCTGGACATAGTCATTATTGCTTCTTAGATGGCTACTCCGGATATAATCAGATTGTTATTGCCCCAGAAGACCAAGAGAAAACCACCTTTACCTGTCCCTTTGGTACCTTTGCGTACAGATGCATGCCTTTCGGGCTATGTAATGCCCCTGCGACCTTTCAACGTTGCATGATGAGCATATTTTCTGATATGGTAGAACGGTTTTTAGAGGTCTTTATGGATGATTTTTCAGTGTTTGGTTCATCTTTCGATGAGTGTTTGCATCATTTGACATTAGTGTTGACTAGGTGTAAGGAAAAGAATTTAGTGCTTAATTGGGAAAAATGCCATTTAATGGTTAAATCAGGAATTGTGTAAGGGCACATCGTATCCTCTAAGGGTATAGAGGTAGACAAAGCCAAAGTTGACCTTATTAAGACTTTACAGGTCCCAAAAACCGTAAAAGATATTAGGTCATTCCTAGGGCATGCAGGATTTTATCGTCGATTCATTAAGGATTTTAGCTTGATTTCTAGACCTCTTTGCAATTTGCTTGCAAAAGATGTTAAGTTTGTCTTTGATGATACGTGTTTAGAAGCTTTTGAGAAGCTTAAGAGTTTACTCACTACCACCCCCATAGTCCAGGCACCTAACTGGAACCTACCCTTTGAGATTATGTGTGATGCTTCAGATTATGCTATAGGCGTTGTGTTTGGACAGCGAGAAAACAAATTACTTCATGTGATTTACTATGCTAGCAAAACTCTGAATGATGCCCAACTGAATTATACAACTACCGAGAAGGAACTGTTAGCCATCGTGTTTGCCTTGGATAAGTTTAGATCCTATCTACTAGGTTCTAAGGTCGTAATCTATACCGATCATGCTGCTTTGAAATACCTTTTGTCTAAGAAGGATACTAAACCTAGATTGATTAGATGGATCCTCTTGTTGCAAATTTTTCTCTAGACATTAGAGAAAAAAAGGGTACAGAAAATGTAGTAGCAGATCACTTGTCTAGGCTAGTTGTTGATCATTCTAATGATTCCCTTCCTATAAGGGATAGCTTTCCTGATGAATAATTGTTCTCTGTTTCCCAATCACCTTGGTATGCACATATAGTGAATTATCTTGTTACTGGTCGAATGCCTCAACATTGGGGTAAACAAGATCGTTCTAGATTTTTAGTCGAGGTTAAGCATTTCTTTTGGGACGATCCTTATCTGTTTAAGTATTGTCCAGACCAGATTATTAGGAGATGTATACCTGAGAGTGACCAGTCCAGTATTATCTCCTTTTGTCATGAACATGCATGTGGGGGTCATTTTAGTGCTAAAAAGACTGCTGCTAAGATATTGCAGTGTGGATTTTACTGTCCTTCGTTGTTTAAAGACTCCCATAGTCATTGTGTTTCTTGTGAGTGTTGCCAGAGGTTAGGAACCATTTCCCGTAGAAATATGATTCCTTTGAACCCTATTTTAGTGATTGAGGTCTTTGATGTGTGGGGCATTGATTTTATGGGTCCATTTCCTAATTCTTTTGGTTATCTTTACATACTTGTCACTGTAGACTATGTGTCTAAGTGGATTGAGGCGGTTCCGTGTAGATTAAATGACCACAAGGTCGTAGTCCAGTTTTTGAAAGAAAATATACTTACACGTTTCGGTACGCCGCGAGCTATAATTAGTGATGGAGGTTCACACTTTTGTAATAGATCATTTGCTCTTTTAATGAAACAATATGGTATTACCCATAAAGTAGCTACCCCATATCACCCACAGACTAGTGGTCAGGTAGAGGTTTCCAATAGGGAAATTAAGCGTATTCTAGAGAAAACAGTTAATCCTAATAGGAAAGACTGGTCGTCGAGGCTTACTGATGCCTTATGGGCTTATCGTACTGCGTTTAAGACACCCATTGGAATGTCATCCTATCGTTTAGTTTTTGGAAAGGCATGTCACCTACCTGTTGAGTTAGAGCATAGAGCCTACTGGGCTATTAAGCAGCTAAACTTTTCACTTGACAAGGCAGGAGCTCACAGAAAGCTCCAGCTCAATGAGTTGGATGTGATTCATAGAGATGCATACGATAGTGCTAAGGAGTATAAGAACAAAATGAAACTTGTGCATGATAAGAATATTTTACGAAAGTCATTTTCTCCAGGTCAAAAAGTTCTTCTGTATGACACTCGTTTGCATCTATTCCCCGGGAAGTTGCGCTCTCGGTGGACCGGTCCTTTTGTGGTCCGTACTGTTTTTCCTCATGACGCTATTGAAATTGAGACACCAGACTGTAGTAGTTCTTCAAAGGTTAACGGTCAGAGACTGAAGCCCTTTTTAGAGCCTTTTCCTACAGGTGATGTTGAGGAGGTCCCTCTGGAGGACCCTGTTTACCTTGATTGACCATCGAGGCGATTTGTATGTTGTATACTATTTTTGTAGGTTTTTGATTCCACTTCACCCAGGTATTATCTTTCCGACTTCTCTCTTTACTGATTCCTCATGTTACTTATACTTTTGGTACTGTTCTTTAATTAGAAACATTGAGGACAATGTTAGATTTAAGTTTGGGGGTCGGGTAGAAACTTTATGTTACTTTTTGTTACAATAAATAAACTCCAGAGCCTAGAAATTTATGCCTATTAAGGATGGCACTAACCAATCTAAGTGGATGGAAGCATTTTGGTTTAGGAGTTGAGGAACCAATCTGATTAGATGGAAACATCTATAAGAGTCTATTCATAAAAGCACGGAGCTTAGGTGTTAGAAATAACATGATAGTTTCGCCATATCTCGTTGAGTCCTTTTAATTTCTATTTTTATTTTCTTTTCTTTTAAAAATATGTTTCTCTAAGTGATTAGGTGGGGCTCACGATTCAAGTTGTTACCAATGCTAGGGTGAAATAGAGTGATTGAGATACCAAAAAAAATAATTAAAATATTAAAAAATTAAAAATTAAAAATTAAAAAATAAATGTGTGTTCAATAAATCGACCGCTGGTTCCCTTGTATATGCCAGACGAGTTGATCTAGAATTAGGATTATTGACCACTGGTTCCCTTGTATATGCCAGTTGTGTTGATATTAGTCAGACCGGTATCTCAGTCCATTAGGATAGGTTCATCTTGGTGGAGGCCTTCAGACAGATATGAGAAAACACCGTTCACCTAGTCAACATCAAAACCAGCTATGTTTTTCTATATCCATCTCTTAATCTTTCCATGTGATTTGTTGACTCCGGATATTGATGTCCATAGTGCGACTATCTTAGTAGAGCTCTGCCACTTATATATGAATTTTAGTATACTTGAGTGCAAACTCATATACATCAATTGGAATTTCGCATCAGGGCACTTCCTCCCGTAATCAATAAGTATGCCAACCAAGGAGGTTCTTTAGTGCCATTTCAAGGTTCTGCGTAGATAGCTAGGGTCTGGAGTAAAGGTTTTGTGGGTACATTTTTTAAACATTGGACTTTAATTATTTTTAAACCCTACGGAAGGGTACATTTTTTTATATATAAATATAAACTGTTTGCAGGGAAGGACGACGATTACGATATCGTCTCGGCCCCTCGGGTTCGTACACTAACACAAGAGTCAGTGGCCCGAGTCGACTACAACCGTTTCATCGCCCGTCTGGTACGGGAGGTAAGCTTCTAAACACCCGTGAATCCCCTGTCAGCGGGTTTACTGTCTTCCTTAAGGTGCATATATGTTGAGGTTTTGAATACGGACTTTAATTTCCTAGTAAAGGGCAAGGCCATGCCATACAAGATAAGGGTTCGGATTTCATCACCGTTCTCTTCTTGCACGCCTTAGGAACACATAACCTATGCGAACCCAAGCTTAAAATACTGATTAGAACGAGACCGATAGGGTAACGAGCTTATAGGAAAGTCATTCAAAGGGAAGTATTGGGTATCTTATTAGTGATAGACGCATTTATGTGTCTATTTTCATCTTTTTTATGTATAGTGTTAGTACCCATTTTTGTACTAATTTTGGTATTTTATCCCTTGTAGGTGTTTTTGGAAAAATAGGCTTTTGCGGCAAAATTGGCTCCAAAAGTTGTTAAAGGCTCCTGGGAGGACATTTGCTATTCGTACTCTCACTTTGGATAAGGGGTAACCCATTTCCAAGCAGTTGCTAAGCACAGACCGGGACTGGATAGGGGGAGGTCACATTTCCTTACATTTTCAAAAACAGAAAATTGGCGGGAAAATTTCCAGAAAACAGACGGATTTTGGGTTGGATTGTTGATCGATTTTTATGGAGATTAAAGGACTGAATTTGATTGGGTTCGTTCCTATGGACCTAACAGGCGAGGTAAGGGTGTTGGAATGGATCCAAAGTGGCTAGAACTCGAATTGGAGGCAAAAAAAAGGTTAAAAATATCACGGTTTATTTTGGGCAAGTTTCTTGGTTTATTTATGGAAACTTACGTGAAGAAGAGGAAGGAAACTCTTCTTAGAGATTTGTTTCTATCACAGGAAGAGTTTGGACATCTTGGATTGACTGAGAAGACGTGCAAGTGATGAGAAAAAGGAATTATCGTATCGTGCTGTGGAGGAAAAAAAAGATTTTTTGGACGGATTTAGAGAGCCTGTGGTGTATAAAAAGGTTGGGACGAGTCTTAGGAAGAGAACCAAGACCTTAGAGGAAAGTTTAGAGCCTTAGAGAAGCCAGAAAAATCATTAGAAGAAGATCGGGTTCTGCTGCTGCTACTGTTGCCGGAGAAGACGAAGAACACAGAACAGCAGAAAAAGAAAGTCGCAGAAACTGTGACCGTAGCTTTCAAATTCTATACCCTTTGTAACAATTTTTCCAACAGTTAGTTACAGTTCGCAACAGTTTCCTCTGTAACAGTAGGTTCGTAACAATTATATTAGTTACAGAACCCGCTGCTTAGTACTTTTCACTCTTTTAATCAACTTTTGAACACCAAAGATGTATTTTGAGGAAGTGGTTAATATGAGGAGCTAAACCCCTTAGCCGAGGCGACGGAGGAAGCCATTGTTCCATGAAAAGTGGTATAGTTCTATTTTAATTATTTATTGCAATTATTTTACATGATTATTTGCATAGAACTTTAAAGAAAAATTGATTTTTATTGAGTAGTTGTGAGTTGTTTTGATGGAACATGCTAGGTTTTAAAACTTTTGATGTTTCATGCTTTGTGATTACAACTACTACTTCAAAAATCTATTAGCGGCAAATATTAGAATCACTTTAAAGAAGAATATTGCATGAATATTGATTAGAGTTTATCAATTAATTGGTCAATGGTGGAATCCAGAGTCTCGGTATTTTCTTATTATTATTGAAACAACTTTATTTAATTTTAAAAAATCCTTCACAAGCCCGAGTTGAACGAACTTTACTCACCACTTTCACTACAACTTAAAATTTCACATCAATTAGCTTAACTCAAAAGTTCAGGAAGATTACTGTGAGTCGACTAGAGCCGCCATAACGGGAAACGTTGCCAAAGAGGTGGGGGTATCAAAGCTCCTCTGAGATTCCTCTACTTCTCTTCGACTCACTTTATTCGGATCGATCTAGAGAGGTTTGCTAAAACGATACCTAGTTGCCTTTTGGAGGAATACAAGCTGGTCTAGAAACAATCTAAGGGATCCATCATGCTTGTTGTTTGCTAGATTTTATAGGTTTGATTTGGTCAAGTCAGCCTTGTTTGTGATTGTGTAGAATTCCCTTGCAATTAAGAATGTCGAACTGGTATGATAGAAGCCAATACAATGAGTATCGACCTTAATTTGATTATGCATCATCATTTTTATGACTATGGTGGGAATAGTAGTTGGGAACGCTAATCTTTTAAAGGTTATGGTTCATCCCATGGTGAGCCCGAGTACTATCCACACACGAATTGGTCTTACAAGATTAATTATAATAATTTGTCTTTACTAGAGTCGACACGTAAGTTAGCTGAGACAGCACGTAAGTTTGCAGAAATGAATAACATAGTTATGGATGAAAATGCAACAAGTGAACTTTCTTTACCTTCTTTCCTAGATTATGTCAGGAAATCATGTGAGTCGGCCTAGAAGCTTTTGTTAGAGACCCAGAAAAGAACTTCTCTAAAAGATCTAATTATTCAAAATAGTGTTTCCGATTCTACTCTTGATATCAATGGTGAATATTTTCCTAATTTAGAGGACGAGGTTAGAATAAAAGACACTAATTATTTAGATAAGGTTCAATCATCTTCGTACTATTATGATGATGAGGATAGTAATAATGAAGAATCTGAAATATGTAGGCATACTGATCAGGAAACTATTAATCCAATTGAGCTTTGTAATGATTATATTATTTATAGTTCAAATCCAAATAATCTTTATGATTATTCACCTATTCAAAAGGACGAGGATTTGATTAGTGATACCACCGTTTTAGACGATGTAGTTTTTCCTTTTGATTACGAAGCATATGGTGGTTTAGAGGAACGGGTTTATTATGAAATTTTTTTTTTAGAGTCTAGCGACTTAGAAAAAATAGTCTTATACGAAGAAGATAGACCCGTAGAGATGAGTAAAGATGCACTACCTGATAATAACTTAGAAGAATCAATTGACCATTTTCAAGAATCTGATGATCTAGAAATTAGGGAGATTGTGACTAGTCTAGCTAGAGATACTGAAAACTCTAAGTTTGGGGTTTATTATCACTTCCCTAGTGCCTTACCTTTAACTCTCAGAAAGTCCCCTCACTTAGGACTTGATATTTGTGCCTCGACCATTTTACAAGATTACCTTCATACTCGTTTTCCCGAACCTAATGATGTCCAGGAAGAAGTTCAGTCGTTAGAAACCCATCCTATGGTTGATGTGGTTTGCCCAGGCTATGATACCCAGATTGACTTTGTTTTCCCACCAAATAGTTTTCTTCCAACAGTGGGAACGTTTATATTTCAAATGTGTCACTTATCAAGTTCCGAGACTAAGCCTAAGTACTTTAGGTTAATAGAATCGACACATTTACTTAAGAATGACCACTACTTTCATTGTGGTAAATTATGCAAGTCAAATCTGATTGACTTAGAGGATCCTCAGTTATTTAGGTTATTGTTGTGTGCTTCAAAGTTCCTATTTGAGTTTTTCCAGACTTTAGGACCTAATGATTCAGATCCCACCTATGAGGAAATGCGGCCAATGAAAATAATTTATCTAGACCCTTTTATAGAACCTGAACCTGAACCACAGTTAGCGATAGTTATCAGGAAACTAGGTAAGGTCATGCGATACTTGTTCACTTTCTTGGCTTATTGTTGTTTCCTATGGTCAGCTCAATTTGGTTTTGAAGACCCACAGTTATTCCGACTACTGTTATACGATTCGAGATGACTAATCCTTTCCAATGTCTGGCTGAAGACTTTAAACTTAGCACTTCTTGGGAAGTAACCTACAGTAATATCTTTCCTTAACTCTTTTGCTTCAAATGATAATAGTTTCTCCTTGTTCATGCTTTTAATTTCATCTTTAGAACATTGAGGACAATGTTAGATTTAAGTTTGGGGGTATGGGAAAAGCTTTTTAGTTGCAATAAATAAACTCCAGAGCCTAGAAATTTATGCCTATTAAGGATGGCACTAACCAATCTAAGTGGATGGAAGCATTTTGGTTTTAGGAGTTGAGGAACCAATCTGAGTAGATGGAAACATCTATAAGAGTCTATTCGTAAAACCACAGAGCTCAGGTGTTAGAAATAACATGATAGTTTCGCCATATCTCGTTGAGTCCTTTTAATTTCTATTTTTATTTTATTTTCTTTTTAAAATATGTTTCTCTAAGTGATTAGGTGGGTCTCACGATTCAAGTTGTTACCACTGCTAGGGTGTAATAGAGTGATTGAGTTACTAAAAAAAAAAAAAAAGACCAGACCAATAGACCAATCGGAATAAATTTTAACACTTGGATAGCAATATGTGTGTGTTCTCCCTGTCTCCGTCGCCTAAACAAGCGTGGAATGCAGGATCCACGGGAATTACCATGTAATCTGCTGACAAGAAGCATGCGCTTAGATCCACAAGATCTAATCATGTTGTTAGTTCTAAATAAATAAATAAATAATAAATGTGTGTTCAATAAATCGACCGCTGGTTCCCTTGTATATGTCAGACGAGTTGATCTAGAATTAGGATTATCGACCACTGGTTCCCTTGTATATGCCAGTTGTGTTTATATTAGTCAGACCAGTATTTCAGTCCATTAGGATAGGTTCATTTTGGCAGTGGCCTTCAGACAGATATGAGAAACACCGTTCACCTAGTCAACATCAAAACCATCTATGTTTTTCTATATCCATCTCTTAATCTATCCATGTGATTTGTTGACTCCGGATATTGATGTCCATAGTGAAAATATCTGAGTAGAGCTCTGTCACTTATATATGAATTTTTGTATGTTTGAGTGAAAACTTGTGTACAACAATTGGAATTTCGCATCAGGGTACTTCCTCCCATAATCAATAAGTATGCCAACCAAGGAGGTTCTTTAGTGCCATTTCAAGGTTCTGCGTAGATAGCTAGGGTCTGGAGTAAAGGTTTTGTGGGTACACCTCTGGTAAACCCTCCCGAGACTATAACTCGGCCACTAGGGCCACCTAGGGTTTCAAAGGCTTGTTGCACACGCTAAGTGCAATCGCGATGCCTGCGACAGTGAGTTAGGATTTTATTTTGTAGATTAAATTTGCTCGGGACTAGCAAATAATAAGTTTGGGGGTATTTGATAGACGCATTATTGTGTCTAATATGTCTCAATTGTATATATTGTTAGTGTTCGATTTTGTATTTATTTTGTTATTTTATGTATTTGTAGGTATTTTAAGAGAAATAAGCTATTGCGGCAAATTGGCTCGAAAAGTGGTGTTTTACACCCCAGGATATAGTACTAAAGGCACCCCATAAATGTACCGGAAGCACCCCAAAAATGTGTCGGAGGAACCCCGGAAAAATTACTATATACGCCCAAAAATTACTATTTGCATCCCATAAGACAAGTGCTAAAGGGACACCCATGCAGGATTAGGGGGAGGACATGTTCTTCTCAAATTCAAAAAATGAATTTTGGCGGGAAAATATTTTCATTAACAGCAGAATTTCGATCGGATGTTTGGACGTGATTTAGTGAGATTCAATCCCTGAAACTTAGTGGGTAGACGTGATATGACTATAGAAAGCTAGTATGGGTGATTTTATCGATCAAATTTGGCTGGATAACTTGGTTTAATCCAAACAGGGAGTTGGAGGAAAAACATGAGCTTGCATGAGTTGTGAGAAATTTAAACGTGTACTGCACGTGCTTGGAAGACTTAATCGATATTATGGAGCGTGAATAAGGTATAGAAGGAAAGAAATACAGCTGCAGATGCGTGAAAATCAAAATCAATGAAAAAAATGGAAAAAAATATACCCGAGTAAAATAAGATTATTTGTAGTTAATGGAGGAGATTCAATGTCGCAATGATGTATAAATAGGTTCATAGGATCACATAGAAGGGGTTTCGGGAGTTTGGGGGGCTGAGAAGGCTTGAGGAGGCGAGAATCAGAGGTTTATAGGCTCTGCTGCTTCTGCTTCTGCTGCTGCGGAACTGAAGAACACGAAGAACATAAGACGCACAAAAACAGTCGTAAATGCTACAGTGTATGCGACCGTTCGAGTACAGTCTTATATGCTACAGTACAACAACAGCACTTTACAATTATCGTTCTCTGTAACAAAGGTTTGTAACAAATATAATTGTTACAAAACCCGATTTTCACCATTTTTTCTCCTTTTCATCAATTATAAAACACTTTTGAGCATTAATAAAGATGAATTTTGAGCGTGTTTTCACCATGAAAAGCTAAACCCCAACACTGGGACGACGGAGGAGGCCGAACTTCATACATGGGTAAATTTATTTTATTCTTTTTTATGACTTTTGCACTAAAATTAATTGAAATATGA
>JAJJMB010000656.1:0-10042 GCA_023531105.1 Papaver atlanticum | reverse complement strand
GTCTTGGTTATTTTCAATCTTGAAATCAAATTTGGAATTAAATTTTCACTATTTTTAGTTTAAATAAGTCTAAAATCAATTGCTTTCACAAGTCTCAACGAACCTTTTACTACCACTATCTAAAATTTGATCAATTTTTGGCGCCGCCGACGCGGACTTGTTTTTAAGTTAGAGTTTTTAGATTTATTATTTTTTAGTTTTTTTAAGATTTTTATTATTTTCTCTTTGTTCTATTTTACGTTTCTTTGGGTATATTTCTTTGTGCTACAGGTTTGGAGTTTGGACCGAAAAGAATTTAAGTCAAAGACTTTGGTGACTAAGAGATTAGGAGCCAAAGATAAAAGCTAAAAGAAAAGGAAAAGAAAGACAAATAAATTTAATTTTATTAGGTTTTTAGATTTTATTCTTAGAAATTGTATTAGGATATCTTTTATTTTTGTAATTTTTTTTTGCACTTTATTTTTGGACTTTGGACTGTGAACTTTGGACATTATTCTTTTATTTTTAAACCCTACGGAAGGGTAGTTTTAAATATAAACTGTTTGCAGGGAAGGACGACGATTACGATATCGTCTCGACCCCTCGGGTTCGTACATGACATAGGAGTCGTGGCCCGAGTCGACTTCAGCGGTTCTTCGCCCGTCTGGTACGGGAGGTAAGTTTTTCGAAACACCCGCGAATCCCCTGTCAGCTGGTTTACTGTCTGCCTTAAGGTGAATATATGTTGAGGACTGAATACGGATTTTAATTTCCTAGTAAAGGGCAAGGATAGTCCATACAAGATAAGGGTTCGGATTTCATCATCGTTCTTTTCTTGCCCGCCTTAGGAAAACATAACCTACGCGAACCCAAGCCTAAAATATTGACTAGAATGAGACCTAAGGGTAACGAGCTTAATAAGAAAGTCGTTCGAAAAATATTGGTTGCTCTTTTAAGCATACTTTGAAGTTCAGGAAGATTACTGTAAGTCGATTAGAGCCGCCTTGTAACACAGGGAAGCGTTTCCAAAGAGGTGGGGTTATCAAAGATCCTCTGAGCTTCCCATACTTCTCTTCGACTCACTTTATTCGGATCGATCCAGAGAGGTTTGCTTAGATTGTAACGAATTCCTTTTCGAAGGATTAGAAGCTGGTCTAGAAACAATCTAAGTGGAGCCATCATGCTTGTTGTTTGCTAGAAATCTTTAGGTTTGCTTTGGTGGAGTCAGCCTGCTGTGTGTTTGCTTAGAACCTCCTTTCCTTAGGATTTTTTTTTTTTTTTTTTTTTTTAGTGTATGCCAAAATCGCTCAAGTCCATTAGTGAGCGTGCTTGGAAAAGAGACACTTTTGGCCGTTTGATTAGTGACGAGCCTAGAGGTTTTTATTTTGTAGACGGGGAGCTCGAAGACTCTTCTTTGGAGAGCCCTGTTTTTGGAAACTTCAATTTTGAGAATTTAAGTCGTAGTGAGGAATTCACCCCTAGGATTTTTACTGTGCCAACAATGACAACTTTGAAGGAGTACATGTACCCAACTAGGACCAACCGACCATCGTGCATTAAGTTTCCAGCCTCTACGGCTAGTTATGAGTTGAAACCTGGTATTCTTCAGATGATCCCTATATTCTTAGGAAAAGATGATGAAACCCTTACTTTCACATTAGGGACTTTGAAGAAATTTTTGGAACAATTAATATTAAAGACCTTAGTGAAGAAGTCTTGAAACTTAGGATGTTCCCCTTTTCCTTGAGAGATAAAGCCAAGACCTGGCTGAACAACCTACCATCTGAATCCATAAAAACATGGCAGGAACTTATTGATGCCTTTTATTTTAAATTCTACCCTAAGCATAAAACTGCAGCTTTTAGGCAGAAAATTAGTATTAGTGTTCAACAAGAGGGAGAATCTCTTTATAAGTTTTTAGAGAGATTCAATGATCTCTTATCCCAATGTCCTCACCATGGGTTTGACAAAATGAAACTAGTAGGGATTCTTTATGATGGTTTAGACTATTCGACCAAAGCCACGGTTGAATCTTTGTGCGCTGGTGAGTTCACTAGTAAAAATGCTAATGATGCGTTTTCCTTCTTAGAAGATGTCGCTGAAAAATCCCAACAGTGGGAGTCTTGTGTTGAACCCCCTAAAAGACTCTTGATCAATAGAAGTAGCACCAATGTGGTTGATACAGGCTTTGGGTATGATGCTAAGTTTACTGCTTTGTCTAGAAGGTTAGAAGCTTTGGAATTGAATCAGTCTAAACATAGGTATTTTGTTGAACCTGATAATAGGATTAGAGCCTCTCAAGTCTCTAGTTATGGAATAGAACCCAATAACTCGTTTTGGGAAGGTCGGGTTAGTGAAGAGCAAGCCCATGCTGTCTATAACAATGCTAGATTTGAAAACCGTCAGAAGTTTGACCCCTACTAAGAGACCTACAACCCTGGTTGGAGAAACCATCCTAATTTCTCTTGGTCTAAAGGACAAAGTCAAGGCCAGTCTAGTAATTCTCAGCCTCCCCCAGGTTTTGGTTATAATAAGAACCCTTCAGGTCAAGCCCAGTTCCAGAACCCTTCTGAGAATAGAATAACTAGCTTAGAGGAATCTCTTAGTTTATTACAAAAGAGCCAGGACATGTTCGTAAAGACACAAGAAGTATTACTAAAGAACCAGGCTAGTTTTCAAGAGGAAACCAAGCAGAATTTTCAACATAATGCCAAGACTCTTGCTAAGTTAGAACTTCAAGTTGGTCAAATGGCTAAGATTCTAAGTGAGAGAGATAATGGGAGTTTTCCTAGTCAGACTCAACCTAATCCTAGAGGAGTTCATGAAATAGGAGGAAGATCATCTGATAATGTGAATGCCATCAAAACCCTTAGGAGTGGTAGAGAAATAGACAAAAAGGTTTCCATGCCTGATAGTGAACATGATGTAGTTCACCCTTCTGAATCAGAAGCTGAAGAGATTGATGGAACCTCTAAGGAGACTGATGAGGCCCCTGATAAGAAAAACTTTGTTCCCATAGCCCCATTCCCACAATTGCTAGTACCAACTAAGAAGGATTCCACTTTTAATGATATTTTGGAGGTTTTTAAGCAGGTAACTATCAACCTTCCATTATTAGATGCAATTAGGCAGATTCCTCCTTATGCCAAGTTCCTTAAGTACTTGTGTACGCGAAAGCGTAAGCTCAGTGTCCATAAGAAAGCCTTCCTAGCTAGTCATGTGAGTTCTATTATTCAGAATACTACTACTCCTAAGTATAAAGACCCAGGTTCCCCTACCATTGCCTGTACAATAGGGAAATACTGTGTTGAGAAAGCGTTGCTTGACTTAGGAGCCAGTGTGAACTTACTCCCATACCATGTGTACCTTTAGCTAGGACTTGGTGAGATGAAACCTACCCAGATAACACTTCAGTTAGCTGATAGGTCCGTAAAAATTCCTCGTGGTGTGATCGAGGATGTTCTTATTGAGGTCGACAAGTTTATTTATCCAGTGGATTTTGTTATCCTAGATACCCAACCTGTCCCTGACCCAGAGAACCAGATACCGGTAATTCTAGGTCGCCCGTTTTTAGCTACATCCAATGTGATCATCAACTGTCGAAACGGTATTATGAATTTGTCTTTTGGTAACATGACCATTGAGCTGAACATTTTTCATATTAGTAAGCTACCCTCTGAACTAGATGACTCGAGCATAGAAGAGGTCAACATGATAGGAACATTAGTCGAGGAGTCATTACCAAACACTTTGTTAGAAGATCCACTAGAGAAATGCCAAGCCCACTTTGGGATTGATTTTGATGATGATAATGTGATTAATGAGGTGAATGCGTTGTTAGATTCAACCCCTTTGTTGGACAATAGCAATATTTGGAAATCTAAGTTCGAACCACTACTAGTTTCTGAGTCTACTCTAGTTCCTTCGTTAGGAGAGCCTCCTAAGTTGGACCTTAAACCATTACTAGATACCTTGAAGTATGTGTTTTTAGTCCCATCTGAAACTTTACCTGTGATTGTAGCATCCAACATGGATAGTGATCAGGAAAGTAGGCTAGTAACCGTCCTTCAAAACAACAAGGAAGCTTTAGGATGGACCATAGCAGACATTAAGGGTATAAGTCCTACTGTTTGTATGCATAAGATTTATTTAGAGGAAGATACCAAACCTTCTAGGGAGATGCAACGTCGACTAAAACCTAATATGAAAGAGGTAGTTCGAACCGAGGTTCTTAAGTTGTTAGATGCAGGCATTATCTACCCTATTTCAGATAGTAAGTGGGTCATCCCTGTTCAGGTTATCCCCAAGAAATCCGGTATTACCGTAGTCCAGAATGAGAATAATGAGTTAATCCCAACCCGAGTGACCATAGGTTGGCGTGTTTGTATTGACTATAGGAAATTGAACAAGGTCACTAGGAAGGACCACTTTCCCCTTCCTTTCATCGACCAAATGCTAGAAAGATTAGCTGGACATAGTCACTACTAGTTCTTAGATGGCTACTCCGGATATAATCAGATCGTTATTGCCCATGAAGACCAAGAAAAAACTACTTTTACCTGTCCCTTTGGTACCTTTGCGTATAGACGCATGCCTTTCGGGCTTTGTAATGCCTCTGCAACTTTTCAGCGTTGTATGATGAGCATATTTTCTGACATGGTAGAACGGTTCTTAGAGGTCTTTATGGATGATTTTTCAGTATTTGGTTCGTATTTTGATGAGTGCTTGCATCATTTGTCATTAGTTTTGACTAGGTGTAAGGAGAAGAATTTAGTGCTTAATTGGGAGAAATGTAATTTCATGGTTCGTTCAGGAATTGTTTTAGGGCATATCGTATCTTCTAAGGGTATAGAGGTAGATAAAGCCAAAGTTGACCTTATTAAGACTTTACAGGTCCCAAAAACCGTAAGAGATATTAGGTCATTCTTAGGGCATGCAGGTTTTTATCGTCGATTCATTAAGGATTTTAGCTTGATTTCTAGACCTCTTTGCAATTTTCTTGCAAAAGATGTTAAGTTCATCTTTGATGATGCTTGTTTAGAGGATTTTGAGAAGCTTAAGACTTTACTCACTACCGCCCCCATAGTCCAGGCACCCAACTGGAACCTACCCTTTGAGATCATGTGTGATGCTTCAGATTTTCCTATTGGTGTTGTGCTAGGTCAGCGAGAAAACAAATTACTCCATTTGATTTACTATGCTAGCAAAACTCTGAATGATGCCCAGTTGAACTATACTACTACAGAGAAGGAACTGTTAGCCATTGTGTTCTCCTTAGACAAGTTTAGACCCTATCTCTTAGGTTCTAAGGTCATAATCTTCATTGATCATGCTGCTTTGAAGTATCTTCTTTCCAAGAAGGATACAAAACCTAGATTGATTAGATGGATCCTATTGTTGTAGGAATTTTCCTTAGACATTAGAGACAAAAAAGGTGCAGAAAATGTAGTAGCAGACCACTTGTCTAGGCTTGTTGTGGATACCCATGATGATTCCCCTCCTGTTAGAGATAGTTTTCATGATGAACAACTGTTCTTTGATACCCAATTACCTTGGTATGCGAATATAGTGAACTATCTTATTACTGGTCGAATGCCCCAATATTGGGGTAAACAAGATCGTTGTAGATTTTTAGTTGAGGTTAAGCACTTCTTTTGGGATGATCCTTATTTGTTTAAGTATTGTCCAGACCAGATTATTAGGAGATGTATACCTGAGATTGATCAGTCCAGTATTATTTCCTTTTGTCATGATCATGCTTGTGGGGGTCACTTTAGTGCTAAGAAGACTGCTGCTAAGATATTGCAGTGTGGATTCTATTGGCCTTCGTTGTTTAAAGATTCCCACAGTTACTGTGTTACTTGTGAACGTTGCCAGAAATTAGGAACCATTTTCCATAGGAACATGATGCCCTTGTACCCTATTTTAGTTATTGAGGTCTTTGATGTGTGGGGTATTGACTTTATGGGTCCGTTTCCTAATTCTTTTGGTAACCTATACATCCTTGTCGCTGTAGACTATGTCTCTAAGTGGATTGAGGCGGTTGTGTGTAAAACCAACGACCATAGGGTCGTAGTCTAGTTTTTGAAAGATAATATACTTACACGTTTTGGTACGCCGCGAGCTATAATTAGTGATGGAGGTTCACACTTTTGTAATAGACCATTTGCTCTGTTAATGAAACAGTATGGTATTACCCACAAAGTAGCTACCCCATATCACCCACAGACTAGTGGTCAGGTAGAGGTCTCCAATAGGGAAATTAAGCGTATTTTAGAGAAAACAGTTAATCCCAATAGGAAAGACTGGTCATTGAGGCCTACTGATGCCTTATGGGCTTACCGTACTGCGTTTAAGACACCCATTGGAATGTCACCTTATCGTTTAGTATTTGGCAAGGCATGTCACCTGCCTGTTGAGTTAGAGCATAAAGCCTATTGGGCTATTAAGCAGCTAAACTTTTCACTTGACAAGGCAGGAGCTCACAGAAAGCTCCAGCTCAATGAGTTGGACGAGATTCGTAGAGATGCATACGATAGTGCTAAGGAGTTAATAGATGCATTTATGTGTCTGTTTTCATCTCTATTGTGTATATTGTTAGTACCCATTTTTGTACTTATTATGGTGTTTTATGTGTTTGTAGGTATTTTTGGGAAATAAACATTTTTGGAAAAATCGGCTCGAAAAATTATGCGGAGCACCCCTGGAGGATATTTGTAATTCGGACTCTCATTTTGGATAAGGGGCACCTAAGTTGGGCACCTGCTATTCGCACCCCCGGTTTGGTTAAGGGGACATCCTTCTCCTTCCTCGTTTGAAAATGAAATATTTGCGGGAAAAATTGGTTTTGAACTGCCAGAATTAGGGTTAAGAATTTGAAGGAGTTTTAAGGAGATTCAATGGATGAATTTGATTGGGTTTGTTCCTCTGAGTGTAGCAGGCGTGGTATAGTCGTTCGTTTCAGCTAGATTTGGCCGGAGAATCATATTTGAGCAAAACAAGGAGGATATATCTTATGGGGTTTTGGAGACTTTTGGAACATGTTTGTAGCATGAGAGCTAAGGAGTAACGCGTGGGAGATAAATCAGAAAAGAAAATCCGTGACAGGCAGTGAAGAATATTATCGATTAATGGAAGAATATATGGAGTTATGACCCATGATTTTGGTGTCTGAAGGAGTATATAAGGTGTGGTGGAGTAATAGAGTGGGGATGGAGAGAAAAAGGAGAATTGGGAGCAGTTTGGAGCATCACAGAATCGGAAAATCAAAGTTACAGGAAGAACAATTTTTCTGCTGGTGAAGAACTTACGAAGAACATAAGACCCTCAAAGACAGTCGTTCCTCAACAATGCTTGTGACGGTTATCTGTTATCGCTTCTTGTAGCAGTTGAGTTTGTAACAAATATAAGTGTTACAAACCCGGTTTTTATCATTTTTTTCTCCCATTTCATCATTTGTGAACCATTTTTGAGCATTAATAAAGATGAATTTTGAGCATGTTTCCATGATGATGATAAGCTAATTCTCGCGTAATCAAGGCACGGAGGAAGCTATTGATGCATGAATAATTGGTAATTATTTTACTTTTCTCTAATTTGCATTTTATAATTCACTCAAATCACTGCTTTGCAGAATTTTAATTGTTTGCATAATTTTCTTAATTAGTTGTGATTCAATTAGATAGGTTATACTTTGTTTAGATAATCTATGCTTAAGAGATACAATTAATGTTTGAGAATATGCTTGATTATTTGTGAATTAAGAAAAAGAGATTTTAAAGATAATTAGAGTTTTGGAATTTTTACCATCATTCATTCATGTGTAATAGTGGAATCTAGTGTCTTGGTTATTTTCAATCTTAAAAACAAATTTGGATTTAAATTTTCTCTATTTTTAGTTTAAATAAGTCTAAAATCAATTGCTTTCACAAGTCTAAACGGACCTTTTACTACAACAAAGTTGAAATCACATCAGGAGTATAAGAACAAAATGAAACTTGTGCATAATAAGAATATTTTACGAAAGTCATTTTCTCCAGGTCAAAAAGTTCTTCTGTATGACACTCATTTGTATCTATTCCCCGGGAAGTTGCGCTCTCGGTGGACCGGTCCTTTTGTGGTCCGTACTGTTTTTCCTCATGGAGCTGTTGAGATTGAGAAACCGGATAGTAGTAGTTCTTCGAAGGTTAACGGTCAGAGATTGAAACCCTTTTTAGAGCCCTTTCCTACAGGTGATGTTGAGGAGGTCCCTCTGGAGGACCCTGCTTACCCTTGATTGACCATCGAGGTCATTGTATATTGTATATTAGTTTTTGATTTCTCTCTTCACCCAGGTACTATCTTTCCAACTTCTCCTCGTGTTATTTTTGGTACTGCTCTTTCATTAGAAATATTGAGGACAATGTTAGATTTAAGTGTGGGGGAGTGATTAACTTTTTGTTTATTTTTGTAGGAGTTTCTTTATCATATTATGACCAGCTGTTGAGCGGGTCATCATCAAAAAAATAAAATAATAATAATTTATGACCAGCTGTTGAGCGGGTCTTTCTCTATGTTACACAAATGACCAGCTGTTGAGCGGGTCTAAAAAAAAAATTAATTTTTTTTTGATATGACCAGCTGTGGAGCGGGTCTATTATTTTTGTTTTCTTATGACCAGCTATTAAGCGGGTCTATTCTTTTGATTCACATGACCAGCTGTTGAGCGGGTCTCTCTTGGTGTTACGCAAATGACCAGCTGTTGAGCGGGTCTTGAGGTTTTGCTCGAGGACTATAAAAATGTAAGTGTGGGGGAATTTGATAAGTACGTAAGTGTGACGCATTTTCACCCATAACTACATTATCTATGACTCATTTTATTTCTAATAAAGTTGTTTTAAGTCTCTTCTAGAGAATAAGCTCTTGCGGCAAAATTGGCTCGAAAAGTGGTGTTTTACACCTAAGGATAGTACCAAAGGCACCCAAGAAATGCACCGGAAGCACCCCAGAAATACACCGGAGGAACCCCGAAAAAGTGTTGAAAACACCCCAGAAAAAGTGTTAAAGGCACCCACCAAAATTACTAAAGGCACCCTCAAAATGGATAAGGGCGCCCCCAAGGCAGCAGAGATGTTAAAGGCGTCCATGTTTTGGATCAGGGCACTTCATCCTCTACATTTCAAATTCGAGTTTTTGGCGAGAAAATGGAGCAGTGAACTGGCGGAGTTTAGAATCAAGAATTTGACGTGATTTCATGAGACTCAATGGCTGGGAATTGTTGGGATGATGTGACTGGTCTTAACAAGCCTGGTATGGCTTATTTTGTCGGATAGAATTGGCTGGATAATCGAGTTGAAGAAATCAGGGGAGTACGTGGTTAAGAGAAGATATTCACGGGATTGTACGAGTTTTTCTGTGCATGGCGTGAGATGGAAGTGTGTAGAACTACATCTGAGGCGTGTACATGATGATTTGGAGCTTGCTGGAAGAAGTTTAACGCGTGGTGAAGATAAAAATGAAAATTATTTCTGTTTTTTTGCAGCGAAGAATAAGAGCAATTAATGAAGATTATATGGAGTTATTATCGAATATTGGAGTCCCTGTCGAGTATATATATAGTGCTACGGAGAGTTAGGGCAGGGGGGAGAAGTTTAGAGCATCACAGAATCGGAAAATAAAAGTTGCAGGAAGAACATTTTTTCTGCTGGTGAAGAACTTACGAAGAACATAAGACGCTCAAAGACAGTCGTTCCTCAACAGTGCTTGTGACGGTTATTTGTTATCGTTTCCTGTAACAATTGGGTTTGTAACAAATAAAACTGTTACAAACCCGGTTTTATTGTTTTTCTCCCATTTCATTATTGTGAACACCATTTTTGAGCAATAAAGATGAATTTTGAGCGTGTTTCCATGATGATGAGCTAATTCTCGCGTAACCAAGGAACAGAGGAAGCTATTTATGCATGAATAATTGGTAACTATTCTATTTTTCTCTAATTGTATTTTATAATTCACTCAATCACTACTTTGTAGAATTTTAATTGTTTGCATTATTTTCTTAATTAGTTGTGATTCAATTAGATAG
>JAJJMB010000650.1:0-21751 GCA_023531105.1 Papaver atlanticum | reverse complement strand
ATCAATGGAACAATATCTAACAAAATGATCCAAAATTTTTTTGCCTCATTTTTGCAAATACAAAGCTTGTACCACCACCTTTGGATTTTGCGAAAAACAAGCTTTTGATAATGAGACCTTCAAATCAAGTTACCATTAAAGAAATTATGGCTTGTTACAAAGCTTACAGTCAATGGAACAATATATTACAAAATGATGAAAAAAATATTTTGCCTCATTTTTGCGGATACAAGCGTGTACCGCCGCCTTTGCATTTTGTGTAAATTAGATTTTAATAATGAGACCTTCAATTAAAATCATAACTAGAGAAATGATGGGTTATTACAAAGCTTAAACTCAATGGAACAATATCTCTTACAAAATGATCCAAAAAATATTTTACCTCATTTTTTCAAATACAAAGCTTGTACCACCACCTTTGGATTTTATGAAAAACTAGATTTAGATAATGAGACCTCCAAATGAAGTCACAACTAGAGAAATGATGGCTTGTTACAAAGCTTACAGTCAATGGAACAATATCTTACAAAATGATTAAAAAGAATATTTTACCACATTTTTGAAAATACAAAGCTTGTACCACAACCTTTGCATTTTGTGAAAAACTAGCTTTGGATAATGAGACCTTCAAATCAAGTCACAAATAGAGAAATGATGGCTTGTTACAAAGCTTACAGTGAATGGAACAATATCTTACCAAATGATCCCAAAAATATTTTTCCTCACTTTTTTCGGAATCAAGCGTGTACCGCCTCCTTTGTATTTTGTGATAACTAGCTTTTAATAATGAGACCTTCAATTCAAGTAAGAAATAGAGAAATGATTGGTTTTTACAAAGCTTACAGTCAATGGAACAATATCTTACAAAATGATCAAAAAAATATTTTTCCTCATTTTTGCAAATAAAAAGCTTGTACCACCACCTTTGCATTTTGTGAAAAACTAGCTTTAGATAATGAGACCTTAAAATCAAGTCAGAAATAGAGAAATGATGGGTTGTTACAAAACTTACAGTCAATGGAACAATATCTTACAAAATGATCCAAAAAATATTTTGCCTTATTTTTGCAAATACAAAGCTTGTACCACCACCTTTGCATTTTGTGAACAAAATAGCTTTAGATAATGAGACCTTCAAATCAAGTCACAAATAGAGAAATGATGGCTTGTTACAAATCTTACAATCAATGGAACAATATCTTACAAAATGATCCAAAAAATATTTTGCATCATTTTTGCGGATACAAGCGTGTACTGCCGCATTTGCATTTTGTTAAAAATACTTTTTAATGACGAGACCTTCAATTCAAGTCAGAACTAAAGAAATGATGGGTTGTTACAAAGCTTACAGTCAATGGAACAATATATTATAAAATTATCCAAAAAATATTTTGCCTCATTTTTGCAAATAAAAAGCTTGTACCACCACCTTTGCATTTTGTGAAAAACTAGCTTTAGATAATGAGACCTTCAAATCAAGTCAGAAATAGAGAAATGATGGGTTGTTACAAAACTTACAGTCAATGGAACAATATCTTACAAAATGATCCAAAAAATATTTTGCCTTATTTTTGCAAATACAAAGCTTGTACCACCACCTTTGCATTTTATGAACAAAATAGCTTTAGATAACTAGACCTTCAAATCAAGTCACAAATAGAGAAATGATGGTTTGTTACAAAGCTTGCAATCAATGGAACAATATCTTACAAAATGATCCAAAAAATATTTTGCCTCATTTTTGCGGATACAAGCGTGTACTGCCGCATTTGCAATTTTTTTTAAAAATACTTTTTAATGACGAGACCTTCAATTCAAGTCAAAACTAGAGAAATGATGGGTTGTTACAAAGCTTACAGTCAATGGAACAATATCTTACAAAATGATCCAAAAAATATTTTGCCTCATTTTTGCGGATACAAACTTGTACCGCCGCCTTTGCATTTTGTGAAAACTAGCTTATAATAACGAGACATTCAATTAAAGTCAGAACTAGAGAAATGATGGGTTTTCAGAAAGCTTACAGTCAATGGAACCATATCTTACAAAATGATCCAAAAAATATTTTCCTATTTTTTGAAAATACAAGCGTATACCGCCGCCTTTGCATTTTGTGAAAACTAGCTTTTAATAATGAGACCTTCAATTCAAGTCAGAACTAGAGAAATGATGGGTTGTTACAAAGCTTACATTCAATGGAACAATATCCTACAAAATGATCAAAAAAATATTTTGCCTCATTTTTGCAAATAAAAAGCTTGTACAACCACCTTTGCATTTTTTGAAAAACTAGCTTTAGATAATGAGACCTTCAAATCAAGTCAAAAATCGAGAAATGATGGGTTGTTACAAAGCTTACAGTCAATGGAACAATATCTTACAAAGTGATCCAAAAAATATTTTCCTAATTTTTGCAAATACAAAACTTGTACGACCACCTTTGCATTTTGTGAATAAAATAGCTTTAGATAATGAGACCTTCAAATAAAGTCACAAATAGTGAAATGATGGGTTGGTACAAAGCTTACAGTCAATGGAACAATATCTTACAAAATGATCAAAAAAATATTTTTCCTCATTTTTGTGGATACAAGACTGTACAACCTCCTTTGCATTTTGTGAAAACTAGCTTTTAATAACGAGACCTTCAATTCATGTCAGAACTAGAGAAATGATGGGTTGTTACAAAGTTCAAAGTCAATGGAACAATTTCTTACAAAATGATCCAAAAAATATTTTGCCTCATTTTTGCAAATACAAGCGTGTACTTCCGCCTTTGCATTTTGTGAAAAGTAGCTTTTAATAATGAGACCTTCAATTAGAGTCAGAACTAGAGAAATGATGGGTTGTCAAAAAGCTTACAGTCATTAGAACAATATCTTACAAAATGATCCAAAAAATATTTTCCTAATTTTTGCAAATACAAAGCTTGTACCACCACCTTTGTATTTTTTGAAAAACTAGCTTTAGATAATGAGACCTTTAAATAAAGTCACAAATAGAGAAATGATGGGTTGTTACAAAGCTTACAGTCAATGGAACAATATCTTACAAAATGATCCAAAAAATATTTTGCCTCATTTTTGCAAATAAAAAGCTTGTGCCACCACCTTTGCATTTTGTGAAAAACTATCTTTAGATAATGAGACCTTCAAAGAAAATCACAACTAGAGAAATAATGGCTTGTTAAAAAGCTTATAGTCAATGGAACAATATATTACACAATGATCAAAAAAATATTTTTCCTTATTTTTGCGGAAACAAGCGTGTACCGCTGCCTTTGCATTTTGTTAAAACTAGCTTTTAATAATGAGACCTTCAATTCAAGTCAGAACTAGAAAAATGATGGGTTGTTACAAGGTTTACAGTCAATGGAACAATATCTTACAAAATGATCAAAAAAATATTTTGCCTCATTTTTGTGGATACAAGCCTGTAACACCGCCTTTACATTTTGTGAAAACTAGCTTTTAATAACGAGACCTTCAATTCATGTCAGAACTAGAGAAATGATAGGTTGTTACAAAGCTCACAGTCAATGGAACAATATCTTACAAAATGATCCAAAAAATATTTTGCCTTATTTTGGCAAATACAAAGCTTGTACCACCACCTTTTCATTTTGTGAACAAAATAGCTTTAGATAATGAGACCTTCAAATCAAGTCACAAATAGAGAAATGATGGCTTGTTACAAAGCTTACAATCAATGGAACAATATCTTACAAAATGATCCAAAAAAATATTTTACCTCATTTTTTCGGATACAAGCGTGTACTGCTGCATTTGCATTTTGTTAAAAATACTTTTTAATGACGAGACCTTCAATTCAAGTCAGAACAAGAGAAATGATGGGTTGTTACAAAGCTTACAGTCAATGGAACAATATCTTACAAAATGATCCAAAAAATATTTTGCCTCATTTTTGCAAATAAAAAGCTTGTACCACCACCTTTGCATTTTTTGAAAAACTAGCTTTAGATAATGAGTCCTTCAAATCAAGTCACAAATAGAGAAATGATGGGTTGTTACAAAGCTTACAGTCAATGAAACAATATCTTACAAAATGATCCAAAAAATATTTTGCCTCATTTTTTCGGATACAAGCGTGTACCGCCGCCTTTGCATTTTGTGAAAACTAGCTTATAATAACGAGACCTTCAATTAAAGTCAGAAATAGAGAAATGATGGGTTGGCAGAAAGCTTACAATCAATGGAACCATATCTTACAAAATGATCCAGAAAATATTTTCCTTATTTTTGCAAATACAAGCGTGTACCGCTGCCTTTGCATTTTGTGAAAACTAGCTTTTAATAATGAGACCTTCAATTCAAGTCAGAACTAGAGAAATGATGGGTTGTTACAAAGCTTACAGTCAATGGAACAATATTTTACAAAATGATCCAAAAAATATTTTGCCTCATTTTTGCAAATAAAAAGCTTGTACCACCACCTTTGCATTTTTTGAAAAACTAGCTTTAGATAATGAGACCTTCAAATCAAGTCACAAATTGAGAAATGATGGGTTGTTACAAAGCTTACAGTCAATGGAACAATATCTTACAAAATGATCAAAAAAATATTTTGCCTCATTTTTGCAAATACAAGCGTGTACTTCCTCCTTTGCATTTTGTGAAAACTAGTTTTTAATAATGAGACCTTCAATTTGAGTAAGAACTAGAGAAATGATGGGTTGTCAAAAAGCTTACAGTCAATAGAACAATATCTTACAAAATGATCCAAAAAATATTTTCCTAATTTTTGCAAATATAAAGCTTGTACCACCACCTTTGCATATTTTGAAAAACTAGCTTTAGATAATGAGACCTTCAAATCAAGTCACAAATAGAGAAATGATGGCTTGTTACAAAGCTTACAGTCAATGGAACAATATCTTACAAAATGATCAAAAAAATATTTTGCCTCATTTTTTCAAATACAAGCGTGTACCGCCGCCTTTGCATTTTGTGAAAACTGTCTTTTAATAATGAGACGTTCAATTCAAGTGAGAACTTGAGAAATGATGGGTTGTCACAAAGCTTACAGTCAATGGAACAATATCTTAAAAAATGATCCATAAAATATTTTCCTCATTTTTGCAAATACAAACCTTGTACCACCACCTTTGCATTTTGTGAAAAACAAGCTTTTAATAACGAGACCTTCAATTCAAGTCAGAACTAGAGAAATGATGGGTTGTTACAAGGCTTACAGTCAATGGAACAATATCTTACAAAATGATCAAAAAAATATTTTGCCTCATTTTTATGGATACAAGACTGTACCACCGCCTTTGCATTTTGTTAAAACTAGCTTTTAATAACGAGACCTTAAATTCATGTCAGAACTAGAGAAATGATGGGTTGTTACAAAGCTCACAGTCAATGGAACAATATCTTACAAAATGATCAAAAAAATATTTTGCCTTATTTTTTCAAATACAAGCGTGTACCGCCGCCTTTGCAATTTTTGAAAACTAGCTTTTAATAATGAGACCTTCAATTCAAGTCAGAACTAGAGAAATGATGGGTTCTCACAAAGATTATAGTCAATGGAACAATATCTTACAAAATGATCCAAAAAAAAAAAAATTCCTCATTTTTGCGGATACAAGCATGTACCGCCGCCTTTGCATTTTGTTAAAACTAATTTTTAATAACGAGACCTTCAATTCAAGTCAGATCTAGAGAAATGATGGGTTATTACAAAGCTTACAGTCAATGGAAAAATATTTTACAAAATGATCCAAAAAATATTTTGCCTCATTTTTGCAAATACAAAGCTTGTACCACCACCTTTGCATTTTGTGAAAAACTAGCTTTAGATAGTGAGACCTTCAAATCAAGTCACAAATAGAGAAATGATGGCTTGTTACAAAGCTTACAGTCAATGGAACAATATCTTACAAAATTATCCATAAAATATTTTGCCACATTTTTGCAAATACAAAGCTTGTACCACTACATTTGCATTTTGTGAAAAACTAGCTATAGATAATTAGACCTTTAAATCAAGTCACAAATAGATATATGATGGCTTTTTACAACGCTTAAAGTCAATGGAAATATATATTACAAAATGATCCAAATTGTATTTTGCCTCATTTTTGCGGATACAAGCGTGTACTGCCGCCTTTGCATTTTGTTAAAACTACTTTTTAATAACGAGACCTTACATTTCAAGCAAGAACTAGAGAAATGATGGGTTGTTACAAAGCTTATAGTCAATGGGAAAATGTCTTACAAAATTATCCAAATAATATTTTTCCTCATTTTTGCAAATACAATGCTTGTGCCACAACCTTTGCATTTTATGAAAAAATAACTTTATATAATGAGACCTTCAAATCAAGTCACAAATAGAGAAATGATGGCTTGTTACAAAGCTTACAGTCAATGGAACAATATCTTGCAAAATGATCCAAAAAATATTTTTCCACATTTTTGCAAATACAAAGCTTGTACCACCACCTTTTCATTTTTTTCACAAACTAGCTTTAGATAATGAGACCTTCAAATAAAGTCACAAATAGAGAAATGATGGTTTGTTAAAAAACTTACAGTCAATGGAACAAAATCTTACAAAATGATCCGAAAAATATTTTGCCTCATTTTTGCAAATACAAAGCTTGTACAACCACCTTTGCATTTTGTTAAAAACTAGCTTTAGATAATGAGACCTTCAAATAAAGTCACAACTAGAGAAATGATGAGTTGTTACAAATCTTACAGTCAATGGAACAATATCTTACAAAATGATCCAAAAAATATTTTCCCTCATTTTTTCAAATACAAAGCTTGTGCCACCACCTTTGCATTTTGTTAAAAACTAACTTTAGATAATGAGACCTTCAAATCAAGTCACAAATAGAGAAATGATGGGTTGTTACAAAGCTTACAGTCAATGGAACAATGTCTTACAAATTAATCCAAAAAATATTTTTCCTCATTTTTTAAAATACAAAGCTTGTGCCACCACCTTTTCCTTTTGTGAAAAACTAGCTTTAGATAATGAGACCTTCAAATAAAGACATAAATAGAGAAATGATGAGTTGATACAAAGCTTACAGTCAATGGAACAATATCTTACAAAATGATCCAAAAAATATTTTGTCTCATTTTTGCAAATACAAAGCTTGTATAACCACCTTTGCATTTTGTGAAAAACTAGCTTTAGATAATGAGACCTTCAAATAAAGTCACAACTAGAGAAATGATGAGTTGTTACAAAGCTTACAGTCAATGGAGCAATATCTTACAAAATGATCCAAAAGATATTTTCCCTCATTTTTGCAAATACAAAGCTTGTGCCACCACCTTTGCATTTTGTTAAAAACTAGCTTTAGATAATTAGACCTTCAAATCAAGTCACAAATAGAAGAATGATGGCTTGTTACGAAGCTTACAGTCTATGGAATAATATCTTACAAAATGATCCAAATAATATTTTTCCTCATTTTTTCAAATACAAAGCTTGTGCAACCACCTTTGCAGTTTGTGAAAAACTAACTTTAGATAATGAGACCTTCAAATCAAGTCACAAATAGAGAAATGATGGGTTGTTACAAAGCTTACAGTCAATGGAACAATATCTTACAAAATTATCCAAATAATATTTTACCTCATTTTTGCAAATACAAAGCTTGTACCACCGCCTTTGCATTTTGTTAAAAATAAGCTTTAGATAATTAGACCTTCAAATAAGGTCACAAATATAGAAATGATGGCTTGTTACAAAGCTTACAGTCAATTGAACAATATCTTACAAAATGATCCAAAAAATATTTTTCCTCATTTTTGCGGATACAAGCGTGTACCGCCGCCTTTGCATTTTGTTAAAACTACTTTTTAATGACGAGACCTTCAATTCAAGTCAGAACTAGAGAAATGATGAGTTGTTACAAAGCTTACAGTCAATGGAACAATATTTTAAAAAATGATACACAAAATATTTTGCCTCATTTTTGCAAATCCAAGTGTGTACCGCCGCCTTTGCATTTTGTGAAAACTAGCTTTTAATAACGAGACCTTCAATTCAAGTATGAACTAGAGAAATGATGAGTTGTTTCAAAGCTTACAGTCAATGGAACAATATCTTACAAAATGATCCAAAAGTATTTAGCCTCATTTTTTCAAATACAAAGCTTGTACCACCACCTTTGCATTTTGTGAAAAACTAGCTTTAGATAATGAGACCTTCAAATCAAGTCACAGCTAGAGAAATGAGTGCTTGTTACAAAGCTTACAGTCAATGGAACAATATCATACAAAATGATCCAAAAAATATTTTGCTTCATTTTTGCAAATACAAAGCTTGTACAACCACCTTTGCATTTTGTTAAAAACTAGCTTTAGATAATGAGACCTTCAAATCAAGTCACAAATATAGAAATGATGGCTTGTTACAAAACTTACAGTCAATGGAACAATATCTTTCAAAATGATCCAAAAGATATTTTCCCTCATTTTTGCAAATACAAAGCTTGTGCCACCACCTTTGCATTTTGTTAAAAACTAGCTTTAGATAATGAGACCTTCAAATCAAGTCACAAATAGAAGAATGATGCGTTGTTTAAAAGCTTACAGTCAATGGAAAAATATCATACAAAATGATCCAAAAAATATTTTTCCTCATTTTTGCAGATACAAGCATGTACCGCCACCTTTGCATTTTCTGAAAAACTAGCTTTAGATAATGAGACCTTCAAATAAAGTCACAACAAGAGAAATGATGGCTTGTTACAAAGCTTACAGTCAATGGAACAATATCTTACAAAATTATCAAAAAAATATTTTGCCTCATTTTTTCAAATACGAAGCTTGTACCACCACCTTTGCATTTTGTGAAAAACTAGCTTTAGATAATGAGACCTTCCAATAAAGTCACAAATAGAGAAATGGTGATTTGTTACAAAGCTTACATTCAATGGAACAATATCTTACAAAATTATCCAAAAAATATTTTGCCTCATTTTTGCAAATACTAAGCTTGTACCACCACCTTTGCATTTTGTGAAAAACTAGCTTTAGATAATGAGACCTTCAAATAAAGTAACAACTAGAGAAATGATAGGTTGTAACAAGGCTTACAGTCAATGGAACAATGTCTTACAAAATGATTCAAAAAATATTTTTCCTCATTTTTGAAAATATAAAGCTTGTGCTACCAACTTTGCATTTTGTGAAAAAACTAGCTTTAGATAATGAGACCTCCAAATCAAGTCACAATTAGAGAAATGGTGGCTTGTTACAAAGCTTATAGTAAATGGAACAATATCTTACAAAATGATCCAAAAAATATTTTGCCTCATTTTTGTGGATACAAACCTGTACCGCCTACTTTGCATTTTGTTAACACTAGCTTTTAATAACGAGACCTTCTATTCATGTAAGAACTAGAGAAATGATGGGTTGGTACAAAGCATACAGTCAAAGGAACAATATCCTACAAAATTACACAAAAAATATTTTTCCTCATTTTTGCTAATACAAGTGTGTACCGCCGCCTTTGCATTTTTTGAAAACTAGCTTTTAATAACGAGACCTTCAATTCAAGTTTGAACTAGAGAAATGATGAGTTGTTGCAAAGCTTACAGTCAATGGAACAATATCTTACAAAATGATCAAATAAATATTTTGCCTTATTTTTGCAAATACAAAGCTTGTACCACCACCTTTGCATTTTGTGAAAAACTACCTTTAGATAATTAGACCTTCTAATCAAGTCGCAAATAGAAAAATGATGGCTTTTACAACGCTTAAAGTCAATGGAAATATATCTTACAAAATGATCAAAATAATATTTTTCCTCATTTTTGTGGATACAAGCGTGTACTGCCACCTTTGCATTTTGTTAAAACTACTTTTTAATAACGAGACCTTCAATTTCAAGCCAGAACTAGAGAAATGATGGGTTGCTACAAAGCTTATAGTCAATGGAACAATGTCTTACAAAATGATCCAAATAATATTTTTCCTCATTTTTGCAAATACAAAGCTTGTTCCACAACCTTTGCATTTTATGAAAAATAACGTTAGATAATGAGACCTTCAAATCAAGTCACAAATATAGAAATGATGCTTGTTACAAAGCTTACAGTAATTGGAATAATATCTTACAAAATGATCAAAAAAATATTTTTCCTCATTTTTGCAAATACAAAGTTTGTACCACCACCTTTGCATTTTGTGAAAAACTAGCTTTAGATAATGAGACCTTCAAATAAAGTCACAACTAGATAAATGATTAGTTTTTACAAAGCTTACAGTCAATGGAACAATGTCTTACAAAATGATAAAAAAAATATTTTTTCTCATTTTTGAAAATACAAAGCTTGTGCCACCACCTTTGAATTTTGTGAAAAACTTGCTTTAGATAATGTGACCTTCAAATGAAGTCACAACTAGAGAATTGATGGCTTGTTACAAAAATTATATTCAATGGAAAAATATCTTACAAAATGATCCGAAAAATATTTTTCCTCATTTTTGTGGATACAAGCCTGTACCACCGCCTTTGCATTTTGTGAAAACTAGCTTTTAATAACGAGACCTTAGATTCATGTAAGAACTAGAGAAATGATGGGTTGTTACAAAGCTTAAAGTCAAAGGAACAATATCTTACAAAATGATCCAAAAAATATTTTTCCTCATTTTTGCAAATACAAAGCTTGTGCCACCACCTTTGCATTTTGTGAAAAACTAGCTTTAGATAATGAGACCTTCAAATCAAGTCACAAATAGAGAAATGATGGCTTGTTACAAAGCCTACAGTCGTTGGAACAATATCTTACAAAATGATCCAAAAAATATTTTGCCATATTTTTGCAAATACAAAGCTTGTACCACCACCTTTGCATTTTGTGAAAAACTAGCTTTAGATAATGAGACCTTCAAATAAAGACACAAATAGAGAAATGATTGCTTGTTACAAAGCTTACAGTCAATGGAACAATACCTTACAAAATGATCCAAAAAATCTTTTTCCTAATTTTTGCGGATACAAGCGTGTACCGCCGCCTTTGCATTTTGTTAAAACTACTTTTTAATGACGAGACTTTCAATTCGAGTCAGAACTAGAGAAATGATGGGTTGTTACAAAGCTTACAGTCAATGGAAAAATATCTTACAAAATGATCCAAAAAAATAAAATCCTCATTTTTTCAAATACAAGTGTGTACCGCCGCCTTGGCATTTTGTGAAAACTAGCTAATAATAACGAGACCTTAAATTCACGTATGAACTAGAGAAATGAGGAGTTGTTGCAAATCTTACAGTCAATGGAACAATATCTTACAAAATGATCCAAATTTTTTTTTTCCTCATTTTACAAATACAAAGCTTGTACCACCACCTTTGCATTTTGTGAAAAACTACCTTTAGATAATCAGGCCTTCATATGAAGTTACAACTAGAGAAATGCTGGCTTGTTATAAAGCTTAAAGACAATAGAACAATATCTTTCAAAATGATCCAAAAAAAAATTTCCCTCATTTTTCCAAATACAAAGCTTGTGCCACCACCTTTGACTTTTGTGAAAAACTATCTTTAGATAATGAGACCTTAAAATCAAGTCACAAATAGAGAAATGATAGGTTGTTACAAAGCTTACAATCAATGGAACAATGTCTTACAAAATGATCAAAAAAATATTTTTCCTTATTTTTGAAAATACAAAGCTTGTGCCACCAACTTTGCATTTTGTGAAAAACTAGCTTTAGATAATGAGACCTTCAAATAAAGACACAAATAGAGAAATGGTGAGTTGATACAAAGCTTACAGTCAATGGAAAAATATCTTACAAAATGATCCAAAAAATATTTTGCCTCATTTTTGCAAATACAAAGCTTGTACCATCACCTTTGCATTTTGTGAAAAACTAGCTTTAGATAATGAGACCTTCAAATAAAGTCACAACTAGAGAAATGATGAGTTGTTACAAAGCGTACAGTCAATGGAACAATGTCTTACAAAATGATCCAAAAAAAAAAATCCTCATTTTTTCAAATACAAGTGTGTACCGCCGACTTTGCATTTTGTGAAAACAAGCTTTTAATAACGAGACCTTCAATTCACGTATGAACTAGAGAAATGATGAGTTGTTGCAAATCTTACAGTCAATGGAACAATATCTTACAAAATGATCCAAAAAATATTTTTCCTCATTTTCACAAAAACGAAGATTGTACCACCACCTTTGCATTTTGTTAAAAACTACCTTTAGATAATCAGACCTTCATATGAAGTTACAACTAGAGAAATGTTGGCTTGTTAAAAAACTTACAGACAATAGAACAATATCTTTCAAAATGATCCAAAAAAAAATTTCCCTCATTTTTTCAAATACAAAGCTTGTGCCACCACCTTTGCATTTTGTTAAAAACTAACTTTAGATAATGAGACCTTCAAATCAAGTCACAAATAGAGAAATGATGGGTTGTTACAAAGCTTACAGTCAATGGAACAATGTCTTAATAATTAATCCAAAAAATATTTTTCCTCTTTTTTGAAAATACAAAGCTTGGGCCACCACCTTTGCATTTTGTGAAAAACTAGCTTTAGATAATGAGACCTTCAAACAAAGTCACAAATAGAGAAATGATGGCTTGTTACAAAGCTTACAGTTAATGGAACAATATCTTACAAAATTATCCATAAAATATTTTGTCACATTTTTGCAAATACAAAGCTTGTACCACTACATTTGCATTTTGTGAAAAACTAGCTTTAGATAATTAGACCTTTAAATCAAGTCACAAATAGAGATATGACGGCTTTTTACAACGCTTAAAGTCAATGGAAATATATATTACAAAATGATCAAAATTATATTTTGCCTCAATTTTGCGGATACAAGCGTGTACTGCCGCCTTTGCATTTTGTTAAAACTACTTTTTAATAACGAGACCTTCAATTTCAAGCAAGAACTAGAGAAATGCTGGGTTGTTACAAAGCTTATAGTCAATGGAACAATGTCTTACAAAATGATCCAAATAATATTTTTCCTCATTTTTGCAAATACAATGCTTGTGCCACAACCTTTGCATTTTATGAAAAAATAACTTTATATAATGAGACCTTCAAATCAAGTCACAAATAGAGAAATGATTGCTTGTTACAAAGCCTACAGTCGATGGAACAATATCTTACAAAATGATCCAAATAATATTTTGCCTCATTTTTGCAAATACAAAGCTTGTACAACCACCTTTGCATTTTGTGAAAAACTAGCTTTAGATAATGAGACCTTCAAAAAAGTCACAACTAGAGAAATGATGAGTTGTTACAAAGCTTACAGTCAATGGAACAATATCTTACAAATTAATCCAAAAAATATTTTTCCTCATTTTTTAAAATTCAAAGCTTGTGCCACCACCTTTGCATTTTGTGAAAAACTAGCTTTAGATAATGAGACCTTCAAATAAAGACACAAATACAGAAATGATGAGTTGATACAAAGCTTACAGTCAATGGAACAATATCTTACAAAATGATCCAAAAAATATTTTTCCTCATTTTTGCAAATACAAAGCTTGTACAACCACCTTTGCATTTTGTGAAAAACTAGCTTTAGATAATGAGACCTTCAAATAAAGTCACAACTAGAGAAATGATGAGTTGTTACAAATCTTACAGTCAATGGAACAATATCTTACAAAATGATCCAAAAAATATTTTGCCTCATTTTTGCAAATAAAAAGCTTGTACAACCACCTTTGCATTTTGTGAAAAACTAGCTTTAGATAATGAGACCTTCAAATAAAGTCACAACTAGAGAAATGATGAGTTGTTACAAAGCTTACAGTCAATGGAACAATATCTTACAAAATGATTCAAAAAATATTTTTCCTAATTTTTTAAAATACAAAGCTTGTGCCACCACCTTTGCATTTTGTGATAAACTAGCTTTAGATAATGAGACCTTCAAATAAAGTCACAAATAGAGAAATGATGGGTTGTTACAAAGCTTATAGTCAATGGAACAATGTCTTACAAAATGATACAAATAATATTTTTCCTCATTTTTGCAATTACAAAGCTTGTGCCACAACCTTTGCATTTTATGAAAAAATAACTTTAGATAATGAGACCTTCAAATCAAGTCACAAGTAGAGAAATTATGGCTTGTTTCAAAGCTTACAGTCAATGGAACAATATCTTACAAAATTACCCAAATAATATTTTGCAACATTTTTGGAAAAACAAAGTTTGTACCACAACCTTTGCATTTTGTTAAAAACTAGCTTTAGATAATGAGACCTTCAAATCAAGTCACAAATATAGAAATGATGGCTTGTTACAAAGCTTACAGTCAATGGAACAATATCTTACAAAATGATCCAAAAAATATTTTGCCACATTTTTGCAAATACAAAGCTTGTACCACCACCTTTGCATTTTTTCACAAACTAGCTTTAGATAATGAGACCTTCAAATAAAGTCACTAATAGAGAAATGATGGCTTGTTACAAAGCTTATAGTCAATGGACAAATATCTTACAAAATTATCCATAAAATATTTTGCCACATTTTTGAAAATACAAAGCTTGTACCACCACCTTTGCATTTTGTGAAAAACCAGCTTTAGATAATTAGACCTTTAAATCAAGTCACAAATAGAGAAATGATGTCTTTTTACAACGCTTAAAGTCAATGGAAATATATCTTACAAAATGATCCAAATAATATTTTTCCTCATTTTTGCGGATACAAGCGTGTACTGCCGCCTTTGCATTTTGTTTAAACGACTTTTTAATAACGAGACCTTCAATTTCAAGCCAGAACTAGAGAAATGATGGCTTGTTAATAAACTTACAGTCAATGGAACAATATCTTACAAAATTATCCATAAAATATTTTGCCACATTTTTGCAAATACAAAGCTTGTACCACCACCTTTGCATTTTGTGAAAAACTAGCTTTAGATAATTAGAACTTTAAATCAAGTCACAAATAGAGATATGATGGCTTTTTACAACGCTTAAAGTCAATGGAAAGATATCTTACAAAATGATCAAAATTATATTTTGCCTCATTTTTGAGGATACAAGCATGTACTTCCGCCTTTACATTTTGTTAAAACGACTTTTTAATAACGAGACCTTCAATTCTTGTAAGAACTAGAGAAATGATGGGTTGTTAAAAAGCTTACAGTCAATGAAACAATGTCTTACAAAATGTTTCAAATAATATTTTTCCTCATTTTTGCAAATACAAAGCTTGTACCACCACCTTTGGATTTTGTGAAAAACTAGCTTTAGATAATGAGACCTTTAAATAAAGTCACAACTAGAGAAATGATGAGTTGTTACAAAGCTTACAGTCAATTGAACAATGTTTTACAAAATGATCCAAAAAATATTTTTCCTCATTTTTGAAAATACAAAGCTTATGCCACCAACTTTGCATTTTGTGAAAAACTAGCTTTAGATAATGAGACCTTCAAATAAAGTCACAAATAGATAAATGGTGAGTTGTTACAAAGCTTACAGTCAATGGAACAATATCTTACAAAATTAACCAAAAAATATTTTGCCTCATTTTTGCAAATACAAAGCTTGTACCACCACCTTTGCATTTTGTGAAAAACTAGCTTTAGATAATGATACCTTCAAATAAAGTCACAAATAGAGAAAGGTTGAGTTGTTACAAAGCTTAAAGTCAATGGAACAATATCTTACAAAATGATCCAAAAAATATTTTGCCTCATTTTTGCAAATACAAAGCTTGTACCACCACCTTTGCATTTTGTGAAAAACTAGCTTTAGATAATGAGACCTTCAAATAAAGTCAAAACTAGATAAATGATGGCTTGTTACAAAGCTTACAGTCAATGGAACAATATCTAACAAAATGATCCAAAAAATATTTTGCCTCATTTTTGCAAATACAAAGCTTGTACCCCCACCTTTGCATTTTGTGAAAAACTAGCTTTAGATAATGAGACCTTCAAATCAAGTCAAAAATATAGAAATTACGGCTTGTTACAAAGCTTACAGTCAATGGAACAATATCTTACAAAATGATCAAAAAAATATTTTGCCTCATTTTTGCAAATACAAAGCTTGTACCACCACCTTTGCATTTTGTGAAAAACTGGCTTTAGATAATGAGACCTTCAAATCAAGTCACAATTAGAGAAATGATGGCTTGTTACAAAGCTTGTAGTCAATGGAACAATATCTTACAAAATGATCCAAAAAATATTTTGCCTCATTTTTGCGGATACAAGCGTGTACTGCCGCCTTTGCATTTTTTTAAAACTAGCTTTTAATAACGAGACCTTCAATTCTTGTAAGAACTAGAGAAATGATGGGTTGTTACAAAGCTTATAGTCAATGAAACAATGTCTTACAAAATGATTCAAATAATATTTTTCCTCATTTTTGCAAATACAAAGCTTGTACCACCACCTTGGAATTTTGTGAAAAACTAGCTTTAGATAATGAGACCTTCAAATAAAGTCACAACTAGAGAAATGATGAGTTGTTACAAAGCTTACAGTCAATTGAACAATGTCTTACAAAATGATTCAAAAAATATTTCTCCTCATTTTTGAAAATACAAAGCTTGTGCCACCAACTTTGCATTTTGTGAAAAACTAGCTTTAGATAAAGAGACCTTCAAATAAAGTCACAAATAGAGAAATGGTGAGTTGTTACAAAGCTTACAGTCAATGGAACAATATCTTACAAAATGATCCAAAAAATATTTCTCCTCATTTTTGCAAATACAAAGCTTGTACCACCACCTTTGCATTTTGTGAAAAACTAGCTTTAGATAATGAGACCTTCAAATAAAGTCACAAATAGAGAAATGGTGAGTTGTTACAAAGCTTAAAGTCAATGGAACAATATCTTACAAAATGATCCAAAAAATATTTTTCCTCATTTTTGCAAATACAAAGCTTGTACCACCACCTTTGCATTTTGTGAAAAACAAGCTTTAGATAATGAGACATTCAAATAAAGTCACAACTAGAGAAATGATGGCTTGTTACAAAGCTTACAGTCAATGGAACAATATCTTACAAAATGATCCAAAAAATATTTTGCCTCATTTTTGCAAATACAAAGCTTGTACAACCACCTTTGCATTTTGTGAAAAACTAGCTTTAGATAATGAGACCTTAAAATCAAGACACAAATATAGAAATTATGGCTTGTTACAAAGCTTACAGTCAATGGAACAATATCTTACAAAATGATCAAAAAAATATTTTGCCTCATTTTTGCAAATACAAATCTTGTACCACCACCTTTGCATTTTGTGAAAAACTGGCTTTAGATAATGAGACCTTCAAATCAAGTCACAATTAGAGAAATGATGGCTTGTTACAAAGCTTATAGTCAATGGAACAATATCTTTCAAAATGATCCAAAAAATATGTTGCCACATTTTTGCAAATACAAAGCTTGTACCAAAACCTTTGCATTTTGTGAAAAACTAGCTTTAGATAATGAGACCTTTAAATCAAGTCACAAATAGAGAAATGATGCGTTGTTTAAAAGCTTACAGTCAATGGAACAATATCTTACAAAATGATCCAAAAAATATTTTGCCTCATTTTTGCAAATACAAAGCTTGTACAACCACCTTTGCATTTTGTGAAAAACTAGCTTTAGATAATGAGACCTTCAAATCAAGTCACAAATAGAGAAATGATGGCTTGTTACAAAGCTTACAGTCAATGGAACAATATCTTACAAAATTACCCAAATAATATTTCTCCTCATTTTTGAAAATACAAAGTTTGTACCACAACCTTTGCATTTTGTTAAAAACTAGCTTTAGATAATGAGACCTTCAAATCAAGTCACAAATATAGAAATGATGGCTTGTTACAAAGCTTACAGTCAATGGAACAATATCTTACAAAATGATCCAAAAAATATTTTGCCACATTTTTGCAAATACAAAGCTTGTACCACCACCTTTGCATTTATTCAAAAAACTAGCTTTAGATAATGAGAACTTCAAATAAAGTTACAAATAGAGAAATGATGGCTTTTTACAAAACTTACAGTCAATGGAACAATATCTTACAAATTTATCCATAAAATATTTTGCCACATTTTTGCAAATACAAAGCTTGTACCACCACCTTTGCATTTTGTGAAAAACTAGCTTTAGATAATTAGACCTTTAAATCAAGTCACAAATAGAGATATGATGGCTTTTTACAACGCTTAAAGTCAATGGAAATATATCTTACAAAATGATCCAAATAATATTTTGCCTCATTTTTGCAGATACAAGCGTGTACTGCCGCCTTTGCATTTTGTTAAAACTACTTTTTAATAACGAGACCTTCAATTTCAAGCAAGAACTAGAGAAATGATGGGTTGTTACAAAGCTTATAGTCAATGGAACAATGTCTTACAAAATGATCCAAATAATATTTTTCCTCATTTTTGCAAATACAAAGCTTGTGCCACAACCTTTGCATTTTATGAAAAAATAACTTTAGATAGACCTCCAAATCAAGTCACAAATAGAGAAATGATGGCTTGTTACAAAGCTTACAGTCAATGGAACAATATCTTACAAAATGATCCAAAAAATATTTTGCCAACTTTTTGCAAATACAAAGCTTGTACCACCACCTTTGCATTTTTTCACAAACTATCTTTAGATAATGAGACCTTAAAATAAAGTCACAAATAGAGAAATGATGGCTTGTTAAAAAACTTACAGTCAATGGAACAAAATCTTACAAAATTATCCATAAAATATTTTGCCACATTTTTGAAAATACAGAGCTTGTACCACCACCTTTGCATTTTGTGAAAAACTTGCTTTAGATAATTAGACCTTCAAATCAAGTCACAAATAGAGAAATGATGGGTTGTTACAAAGCTTACAGTCAATGGAACAATGTCTTACAAAATAATAAAAAAAATATTTTTCCTCATTTTTTAAAATACAAAGTTTGTGCCACCACCTTTGCATTTTGTGAAAAACTAGCTTTAGATAATGAGACCTTCAAAAAAGTCACAAATAGAGAAATGATGGCTTGATACAAAGCTTACAGTCAATGGACAAATATCTTACAAAATTATCCATAAAATATTTTGCAACATTTTTGCAAATACAAAGCTTGTACCACCACCTTTGCATTTTGTGAAAAACCAGCTTTAGATAATTAGACCTTTAAATCAAGTCACAAATAGAGAAATGATGGCTTTTTACAACGCTTAAAGTCAATGGAAATATATCTTACAAAATGATCCAAATAATATGTTTCCTCATTTTGCGGATACAAGCGTGTACTGCCGCCTTTGCATTTTGTTAAAACGACTTTTTAATAACGAGACCTTCAATTTCAAGCCAGAACTTGAGAAATGATGGGTTGTTAAAAAGCTTATAGTCAATGGAACAATGTCTTACAAAATTATCCAAATAATATTATTCCTCATTTTTTCAAATACAAAGCTTGGGCCACAACCTTTGCATTTTGTGAAAAAGTAACTTTAGATAATGTGACCTTCAAATCAAGTCAAAAATAGAGAAATGATGGCTTGTTACAAAGCTTACAGTCAATGGAACAATATATTACAAAATTATCCAAATAATATTTTACCTCATTTTTGCAAATACAAAGCTTGTACCACCGCCTTTGTATTTTGTTAAAAATAAGCTTTTGATAATGAGAACTTCAAATCAAGTCACAAATATAGAAATGATGGCTTGTTACAAAGCTTAAAGTCAATTGAACAATATCTTACAAAATGATCCAAAAAATATTTTTCCTCATTTTTGCAAATACAAAGCTTGTACCACCACCTTTGCATTTTGTGAAAAACTAGCTTTAGATAATGAAACCTTCAAATAAAGTCACAAATCGAGAAATGGTGAGTTGTTACAAAGCTTAAAGTCAATGGAACAATATCTTACAAAATGATTCAAAAAATATTTTTCCTCATTTTTGAAAATACAAAGCTTGTGCTACCAACTTTGCATTTTGTGAAAAAACTAGCTTTAGATAATGAGACCTTTAAATAAAGTCACAAATAGAGAAATTGTGAGTTGTTACAAAGCTTACAGTCAATGAAACAGTGTCTTACAAAATGATTCAAATAATATTTTTCTTCATTTTTGCAAATACAAAGCTTGTACCACCACCTTTGCATTTTGTGAAAAACTAGCTTTAGATAATGAGACCTTCAAATAAAGTCACAACTTGAGAAATGATGAGTTGTTACAAAGCTTACAGTCAATTGAACAATGTCTTACAAAATGATCCAAAAAATATTTCTCCTCATTTTTGAAAATACAAAGCTTGTGCCACCAACTTTGCATTTTGTGAAAAACTAGCTTTAGATAATGAGACCTTCAAATAAAGTCACAAATAGATAAATGGTGAGTTGTTACAAAGCTTACAGTCAATTGAACAATATCTTACAAAATGATCCAAAAAATATTTTGCCTCATTTTTGCAAATACAAAGCTTGTACCACCACCTTTGCATTTTGTGAAAAACTAGCTTTAGATAATGAGACCTTCAAATAAAGTCACAAATAGAGAAATGGTGAGTTGTTACAAAGCTTAAAGACAATGGAACAATATCTTAAAAAATGATCCAAAAAATATTTTGCCTCATTTTTCAAATACAAAGCTTGTACCACCACCTTTTCATTTTGTGAAAAACTAGCTTTAGATAATGAGACCTTCAAATAAAGTCACAACTAGAGAAATGATGGCTTGTTACAAAGCTTACAGTCAATGGAACAATATCTTACAAAATGATCCAAAACATATTTGGCCTTATTTTTGCAAATACAAAGCTTGTACCACCACCTTTGCATTTTGTGAAAAAACTAGCTTTAGATAATGAGACCTTCAAATCAAGTCACAAATATAGAAATTATGGCTTGTTACAAAGCTTCCAGTCAATGGAACAATATCTTACAAAATGATCAAAAAAATATTTCTCCTCATTTTTGCAAATACAAAGATTTTACCACCACCTTTGCATTTTGTGAAAAACTGGCTTTAGATAATGAGACCTTCAAATCAAGTCACAATTAGAGAAATGATGGCTTGTTTCAAAGCTTATAGTCAATGGAACAATATCTTACAAAATGATCCAAAAAATATTTTGCCTCATTTTTGCGGATACAAGCGTGTACTGCCGCCTTTGCATTTTGTTAAAACTAGCTTTTAATAACGAGACCTTCAATTCTTGTAAGAACTAGAGAAATGATGGGTTGTTACAAAGCTTACTGTCAATGAAACAATGTCTTACAAAAAGATTCAAATAATATTTTTCCTCATTTTTGCAAATACAAAGCTTGTACCACCACCTTTGCATTTTGTGAAAAACTAGCTTTAGATAATGAGACCTTAAAATAAAGTCACAACTAGAGAAATGATGAGTTGTTACAAAGCTTACAGTCAATTGAACAATGTCTTACAAAATGATCCAAAAAATATTTCTCCTCATTTTTGAAACTACAAAGCTTGTGCCACCACCTTTGCATTTTGTGAAAAACTAGCTTTAGATAATGAAACCTTCAAATAAAGTCACAAATAGAGAAATGGTGAGTTGTTACAAAGCTTAAAGTCAATGGAACAATATCTTACAAAATGATTGAAAAAATATTTTTCCTCATTTTTGAAAATACAAAGCTTGTGCTACCAACTTTGCATTTTGTGAAAAAACCAGCTTTAGATAATGAGACCTTCAAATAAAGTCACAAATGGAGAAATTGTGAGTTGTTACAAAGCTTACAGTCAATGAAACAGTGTC
>JAJJMB010000638.1:0-10063 GCA_023531105.1 Papaver atlanticum | reverse complement strand
ACTCTGGTTTGTGATGAAGATTTTGATGTTTTTTCGTCTGTTGTTGCCGCTGATGATGGAGACGATGAAGATGAGTTGTTGCTGATGAAGATGACGAAGTTCATTTCTGGAATGAACTCTGGTTTATGATGAAAATTTTGATGTTTTTTCATCTGTTATTACTGCTGATGATGGAGACGATAAAGATGATGAAGATGAGTTGCTGCTGCTGATGAAGAAGATGAAGATGACGAAGTTTATTTCTGGAATGAACTCTGGTTTGTGATGAAGATTTTTGATATTTTTTCGTCTGTTGTTGCTAATGATGATGGGGATGATGAAGATGATGAAGATGAGTTGTTGCTGCTTATGAAGAATATGAAGATGACGAAGTTCATTTCTGGAATGAACTCTGGTTTGTGATGAAGATTTTGATGTTTTTTCGTCTGTTGTTGCTGCTGATGATGGAGACGATGAAGATGATGATGAGTTGTTGCTGCTGATGAAGAAGATGAAGATGGCAAAGTTCATTTTAGGAATGAACTCTGTTTCTTCTTTCTCTGCTGCTGTTGAAGATTTGGGTTCATGTAAAAAATGAACTATGTTTTTAGATCTTGGATTACTAGGTGTTCATGTAAAGAATGAACTCGTGTTGAAGATGAACTCGTGTTGAATTACTAGGTGTTCATTTGAAGGAATGAACTCCGAAGTTCATCAGACAGAATGAACTCCGCACAAAAAATAAGTAGGAAACTCAGTTTGGTTTTATTAGGTGTTCATTTAAAAGAATGAACTTCGGTGTTCATCAGACAAAATGAACTGCTACAAAAAAATAAGTAGGAATTAACACGGAAGGGTACTTTGGTCCATTTAAGATTTTTAAATAATTATGGACCAAATGGAAAAGGTGAATTCTGAAAGGACCATACTGACTTGGGACCGCCTAAAAAAGGATCAAATGATATTTTCCCCCTCAAAAAACTGGAGTTCGAATTTCAGTTTCAGGGTCTTCGTCGGCATTGTCTTCATGATGAATTCAATGCCGACTGTTGCTCGGTCCAGTTTTTTGAAAAGTTTTAAATCCTCCAATTGAGTTTAGATTGGAGAACTATATGAAAACAAATTATTAATCAACGCCGACTGTTGTGGCGGTCAAACTTAAATAATTTGGTGTACACGAAGTAATTAGATCTCTTTTTGAACAACCAACTTTGAAAAGTGTTGAATCCTCCAATTGGATTTAATGTACCCGTATGTGGCATGAAGTTGACAGTGTCGGCACTATCGGGTCACGTTTCATGTATACTGATTGCAAAAATTGATTGTTACTCGACTTCTCTGTATCGAAATTAAGGACAATCGGCATTGTTGATTCCCTTAGCTGACGTCACATCGACTAAGGGTTGCTTCAACTCAATTGAAGACTTTAAACCAATCTGCCTCTCACAGATTAAGCATATATGTGATTTCCTTTACGATCAAAAAGTTTGATCAAGGTGATGGAAATCGATAGCAATAGACAAAGTATAGCTAACCTCAAAATTTGGACTTATGCAACTCGAAGTGCAGCCTAGATTATATTCAACTCACAAGTATAAAACTTACGGTATCAATAAAGTCTGAGACGGAGAGAACTTTGATGATTTTTATTTATCTTGTTCAAGTGAGAAACTCAACAATCGAACAAGATCAGGATACTCGAGTTATCAAGATAAAAGATAACTGGACCTGACTTCACGGATCCCAGTGAAGTCTTTGTAGTCGTTAAACCCTAAAGAGGTTTTAGGAAGAGGATGACTCTAGTAACAACTAGGACACACCAAGAAAAGTAGTGTCGAGATTCAAATATCCTAGTTGCTTGAAGTTCCCCTTTTATAGACATACAAAGCATAGGTTGCTCTAGGTTTAAGCTAAGATAGCTTTGGAACCAAGCAATCAATATCCACCGTTAGATGAATCTTTGAATCTGATTTACATAAACAAGATATACAATCTGGTTAGGTGGAACCGCAACCGAACCGTGTATAAAGACTATGTTCAAGGTGGTTAGCTGAAATTAGCCAATTTGAACTTATAAGCTTAATATTCATTTTCATAAACACTTAAGGCTTTACCCTTGAGTCACAATCATGTGATCAAATAAGTCTATAGTGTTTTTAGAGATTTGATCAAATGCTAATTATCTCGTAAAAATAATTTTCTTGCATTTAAAAATAATCGACATGGTTAGTAGATGTACAAAGTACAAATACCATAGTCATTCGTGAGTCAGGCCAGTCACAGTACGTGTACCGGTTTGTATACTATTAAGCACAACCAAGTTCTGGAGTCCACAAAAATATTTTGGTTTGCGTACCGGTATGGATACACAAACCGAGTTTTGGAACACATAACTTTTCTGGTACGTGTACCGGTATGGATACCAAACTGGTTCTTTTTCCGTTTGCATACAGGTATGCATACCGATATGGTTCACGAGTTAATAGATTTTTACATGATGTGCATAATGATATGCGTACCAAAAATATGCTTGTCGACATATAGCTCCTCCGCTACGTGTACGAGTACATGTAATACGGCTTCAGACTTATAACAGTTTTCCTAGTTTGTAAGACTGATAACATTGTCTTATATATGAATCTACAGTAGTTCTATATTTCTCTCTAAATCGATTCGAAACATTCCCAAATAACATCAATGACACATATCACTGTTCAAGGCTATTTTAGAATGATAAAACTTGAATCATGATTTTAATTGCGAACAATAAATTGTCTTTAACCAAAATTCATCAAGTATGAACAAATGTTCATTAAGCTTAGTCATTATATTTCGAGAACTAATTACCAAAATAAACTTGACTCAAAATTCTTGTATATGCATGAAAGTCTAATTAGTTATGCGACATCATCCCATAAATAAAAAAATGAATATAACTTGAGAAATAGGTGGTTCAGTCTTCACTTACCTTTTGTTAAAGAAGTTCTCCAAAAGCTTCGGTTGATCTTCGCCTTCAAATGGTAGAACGCAATGATGACTGGCATGATGTCCGTTTCTCAAATACATTTTTATCCTAATCCGAGACTTTACTAATTGTAAACTAGAAATCAAGATATAGTTTTGAAAACTAAATTGGACAACAAGCTTGAGATAGCAAAACTTGTGAGTTCGACCGAGCAATGTGTTAGAGCACTGCTCGGTCGAACTCGCAAGCGTTGCTATCTCAAGCTTGTTTGTCAAGTTTAGTTGTCAAAACTATAAGTCTTGATTTCTAGTCTACTTATAGCTAAGTCTCGGATTAGGATAAAATGTGTAGTTGAGCTTTAGACTTCACGGTGTTCATCGATTGAAGACAAAGAACTACAAAGGGGAGCTTGTGGAACTTCATCAACAAAAGGTATGTGGAGACTTGAACTCATCTATCACTTAATAGTTTATTTCTACTCTATCTCCTATTTGAGACAAAAGTCGTATAGCTATATAGACTTCGATTATACACATTTGATATTTCGAGCTGAGTTTAACTCGCTTACATATTTCTCGAAATATGTGTTGGTAAGCTTTCTCGTTAACCAAGTTCATCTTATACTCTTGACGAAAGTCAAAAGATGATCATGTGAAAATCGCCTGGTAACATCTTATATGATTTGTGTGAGACAGTCATTTGGTGTAGACTCGGAATGTTTCGTATTAATCATTTGATCCCTTGAATATTTCTTTGAAGCTAATAGTTTGTGTGAGACATCTATTGTCATCTTCTAAGAATGTTTCAATGATTGAAATGGGAGTTTAGAACAATTAACCATGATTGGATATAGCACAGTATGCGTACTGGTTTGTTAGTTGAATTCCGGGAACTTAGTATGCATACCCGTATGCGTACCGGCGTAAATTCAAGTCCGGAATTCAACTGAGTTTGGTGGTGTACGACAGTATGCGTACCTGTTTGCATACTGGCGAACTCAGACCGAATCCGGCTACTTAAGTATGTGTACCCGTTTGCATACTTGAGTGGGTTATGTTCTAAAGTCGGTTTGTTCATGAACTAATACATTTATACAATAAAGAATGCAAACTTTTGCAAACCGTGGCTATAATGTTCATGAATTGATTTGAGTGAATCAAAATCGATTTTGTTTCAATTGTGTCTTGTATACTTCTATGAGAATATAAACAATTGAACAACTCTAGAACTAGTTTCACTAAGTCATTTGAACTAGTTGTTTTAAGATGAACAAGGTTGATATGAAAGTGTTCATATGGCTAACTTCGGTTAATTATTGTTGAGCCAACAAGGTGTACATGTTTAGGTACGGTTACCCATATCTAAATGAAGTCACTTTTTATTTGTGTGTAACGAGCTAAGTTCGATCTAACGGTTGAAATATATTAGCTTGAGTCTAATAAGGTTTTCATCAAACGGTGAATATTGAATGCTTTGTTACCAAGGTAACATTGATTGAAAACCCTGATTTGAAGATTATATAAGGGAGAACTCTAGCAACTGGGAAACCTAATCCCCACACCTCTTGTGTGATACTAGTTGCGACTAGAGTCGATTCTCCTTTAACCTAGGTTTTTCCTAAAACCATTATAGGTTAACGACTTAAAGACTTCATTGGGATTGTGAAGCCAGACCCAACTATTTTCTCTGTGGTTACGTGTTCTGATCTTGTTTTATTCTATCGTATTGATTACTATCTTCTCTAAGATTTGCTCGAGATTTAATCTCCGATAGGCAAGATAAAAAGTACTCACAAACATCTTCGTCTCATTGTTTGTGATTCCACAATATCTTGTTTCGCTACCATACAATTAAGATTATTGTGAGGTGATTGATATTACTAGGTTGTTCTTCGGGAATATAAGTCATGTGTATCAATTGGTTCCTGTTCACCTTCATTTATCAAAAGACGGAACAAAACTCGTAGGTATTTCTATGGGAGACAAATTTATCTATTCAATAGACTTTTCTGTGTGAGACAGATTTGTTTATCAAGTCTTCAACTTTGGGTCGTAGCAACTCTTAGTTGTGTGTGAGATCAGCTAAGGGAATCAAGTGCGTAGAGTCCTGTTGGGATTCAGAGGCGTAAGGAACGCGACTGTACCTTGATCAGTGTGAGATTGGTTAGTGCTCAACTACATTCCAGTCCGAAGGTAACTTGCAGTAGGCTAGAGTCTATAGCGGCTTAATACAGTGTGGTGTTTAAATCTGGACCAGGTCCCGGGGTTTTTCTGCATTTGCGGTTTCCTCGTTAATAAAATTTCCGGTGTCTGTGTTATTTCTTTTCCGCATTATATTTGTTTATATAATTTAAATATCACAGGTTATGCGTAGTTCAATCAATTAGATAAACCAACCTTTGGTTGTAGATATAAATTGATTTACACTTGCATATTGGTCTTTGGTACCGTTCAAGTTGTTTCTCATAATAATCAGGCTCATGGATTCTATTTGTTTGATTTACTGATTACGTTGAGAAACAGAGATACAACTCTTGGATATATTTTCATTTATTGAGTCTGACTGTCTAGTTGATTCTCTTGGAATTATATTGGAGTTTGTCCATACAGATTGCCTAAAAGAAATATTGGGTGTGGTTGTTAGACCCTCGCTTTTTCAATTGGCATCAGAGCAGGCAAACACGTTTAAGACCTTATAAGTCTGTGTTTGTAGCAATCTAACTCTATGGACAGAAACGCTATCTCTATAAACGTACCACCAGTCTTCGATGGCTCGAATTATCTATGGTGGAAAATTGCTATGCGTGCCTTTCTTCAAGCGCGTGATTTTCAATCATGGGTTCGTGTAGTTGATGGCTATGAACCTCAGGTTATTGCAGAAGGCGATGTAACTGTTCCAAAGGATATTGGTGCTTATGATCTGTCCGAGATTCTTGCTACAAAGCAAAATTCTGATGGATTAAATGCTATCATCCATGCCATTACCCCAGACCTTCAGCACCATGTGACTACGTGCACTAAGTCTATAAAAGCGTGGGATATCTTATAAACTGTATTCGAAGGGATTTCCTCTGAGAAAGAAGCTAGGCTTCAAAACCTAAATTCTGATTGGGAAAACCTTCGTATGGCTGATGAAGATTCATTTGATGAGTTTAATCACAAAGTGTCTGAAATTGTTAATGCATCTTTTGCATTGGGTAAGCCTATTCCTGAAAAGGACATTGTGATAAAAATTCTCAAATCGTTGCCTGCCAAATACGATTCTAAGAAGCATGCCATCGTTGAAGGAAATAACCTTAATACCTTATCCATAAATAATCTTATTGGGATGTTAAAGATCTTTGATCATGAGCATATATCCAAATATGGGAAGGATATTGCTTTCAAAGCACAAAAGAACACAAAATTGCTTGACAAAAGTAAATGTGTTGGCAACTCTGTGGATGATCCTATTGAGACTGATTCATCAGATGAAGATCTTGACAACTCAGTTTCACTGCTCATAAGAAAGTTTAAGGATCTTCTTTTGAAGAGAAGTAAACAGTTCATCAGAGATAAACCCAGGTCATCAGTCAAACCTCATGACCGTGATCCTCCTAAAAACAGGGCCACCGTCGATACTGATGATGAGGATATGTCTCAGTGCTTCAAGTGTAAAGGTTTTGGTCATTTGGCCAATGAGTGTCCAAATCGTAGAAAATATACTGGGAACAAAGGTCTTGCTGCAACTCTTGATGAAATGTCTGATTCCTTTGATTCAAATGAAGATGAAAAATCAAGTGTTGCACTCCTTGCTAAAAATATTGATTTTGATAATTGTAGCAATACTCACATCAATCTTGATATTTTTCCTGGAGAAACTTCTTCAACTATCTTGGAGGATAAAATGGTTTTTTCTCTGTCTACTGGAAATTCTATTTTTAATGTTTCAGGTACTACAATTTGTCTAATAGCTTGCTCCGCAATGGTGTCTTAACCGTCCTCCACTTTGATATGTTCTTATTGTACTATTAAGGGTCACGAACTTTCTAATTGTTTCAAGTACAGGCACAAAGTGAGATATGTCAACAAACTTCAACGGAGAGCAAATCGATTAACAAACAAGCTCAAACTTGTTCAGAAGTCGTCTGAGGTATGTAAACTCAACTCTTCTCCAAAGAAGTTAATTTCTAAAGAAAAAGTTAGACCACTACAGAAAAATAACATGGTCTAAACATTCTATGAAATAGGACTTTAGGAACTCTTTCCAAAAAGGTCATGGTGGACAGATCATTGTTCACCCCAACACAGCTTAATTGTGTTGGCTGTGCATCTTGTCTCAAGTGCCTGATCCCAAAGAGACAAGAGTTTAGCACTGTCAGGTCTTAAGAAAAAGAAAAAGTTTCTTTTATTTTTTTTATTTCGGTTGATCTTTTCATACCTTAGATTGGTATTGAAGAGAGTTTTCCATGTTTTAATTCATTAAAGAAGGGTTAAAGTCGACAATTCTGCCTTCTTTAGCGTTAAGAGTTGTGCATACGTGAATCTTCTTACTTTATATAAAGGTTCTGTAACTTTACATTCCTTTTTCCTTTCTTGAGGACTTTTTTTTTATCACAAGTTTACTTGTAGAGCTTGCCGTGAATTTCTCTCACAAACCCATATTTGTATGGAAACTCCAGGTATTATGACTTCTGATGGAAAAGATGTTAATATGATTGTAAAGCCATCAATCACGAAGGAAAAAGATAAATCTCTATTACCCTCTTCCTTGAAAAGAAAAATGAGGAATATGAGGAAACCAAAGGTTGTTCCTTCAAATCTTTAGAAGTTTTCTGGTGTTCTTGAAGAGTTGAAGGAAAGAAGAAAGGAGATGCAACAAATAAAGGCTATTGTTTTTAGGACTCTTGAAATTCAAAAGGCCCTGGTTCGGCATCAGTCAAGAAGGTTTGTTGAAATTGACTCCTTTCTTCATGAACCTTATGTTCCAATGGCTGTTGACGACAAGGAGTTCGGGGACGATAAAGAATTTTTCAAAGGTCTTAATGTCTAGGAAACTTCTTATGAGAATTTATTCTTGTGTTTTAAGAAGGATAACTAGGTTTTGGTATAACAATTATTGTGAGTTCACATAGCTAATGCTAACGATGTTCATCTTGCAATGTTTTTAGATTTATTTTAAAGTTTATTTGGAAGATGATTTTGCAGTATTAATCTTTATTGGTTTTATATATTGCAAAAATAATTTTATGGGATATGAGTGTTTACGTCTGTAAACTATGATTGTCCTATATATGTCAAAAGCTAAGTCTATTATATGTCTTTATGCAAATATTGATGGAAAATAGAATAAGCTTTTGATAACAAAGATTAAGTATATGGTGTCATTATGCAAATATTGATGAAAATAGAATGAATCTTTGTATATTCCGCAGTATTGATCTTTTCTTGATCCACTTCTATGTGAAAGTACTGTGCGGCTCTGTAAGTTTTCTTATGTTGAGCATTTTCGATTAAATTAATCATGGGTTCTCTTGTGGTTAATTTAATTGAGTTTTATGGATACAAATTCATGTTTCATGTAATTTGTTAATGTCCAAAGAAATCATTCTTTTCTTGTAAAAGTAAGGTCGCTTTTGTTGTTCTTTCGGGAATGACATTTTATGGGGGAGAGTTCTTAATTGAACTTGTGTTTAATTGTCAAATCTTTGTGGGCAGTGCGGCTGTAGAATATTGTAGGAATTATCTTGTATCTTTATAAACTCCTTGATGAATACACTAAGTTTCGACTATGTGAAATCATCGAAACAAAGTTGATATGTTCTCTTTTAGTCATGAAGTATATCTATGAGAATTTCATTATGATCCCGCTAATTTTCGTACCTTTGCCAATTTATATTGACAAAAAGGGGAAGAATTTCGTCATCTTCCTTTAGACGAAATGGTCACCTACTTACATTTGAACCTCGACTAATCATGAGAGTGTTATCAGGATGCATATCTTTATTAAATTTCCTGACAACTTTAGACATATGCAAACTGGTGGAATAATATACCACAAACTCAGTATTCGGTCGAGCTTTCCCCAGATTTTTCATCTCAAATTCGCATTTCAAATAGCTTTTAAGGTCTCTCATTACATCAAGAGTACCCATCATGTCTGTATCATCGACATAGATAGCTACAATTCCAAATCAGGAACTTTCTTGTGAATACGCAATGAAAATAACTTACTTGTCTATCCCCAAATCAAATAGCCACTTAGGCAGGTATACCACATCTGCCTGATTGCTTCAAGCTATAAGTGAGTGTTATATCTAACTGTAAATGCACTCTGTGGTTTAGAGTCACTTGATTTGGGAAACAAAAGGCTGGTTTACAGATCATTATGTAAGGGGGAGTGGTTTTCATTGTGAGATGAAGTATTGACTAAGGGGGAGTGATAGAAATCACCATAGTATTGTTGTCAAATTGTGATGCAATTGGACTTTGATACTGTGTAATAATACTATGCCATTGTATAACAATACGAAAATATCTTGTTTTTATATATTGTTATAGCTACGGATCTTCAACAACTATGATGCTGAGTTGAACACGTTCAGAATCACTGGAGTACTTGGAAGTGACGAAGATTTCGAGTAATGATGAAGGGCCAAGGAAATCAAGCATTTGGATGAGAAGCTACAAAGTTTATTTATTTTGTAATCCATGTGTATTGATAGTTTTGTCAGTAAAATTGACAAAGGGGGAGATTGTTAGAGCACTGCTCGGTCGAACTCGCAAGCATTGCTATCTCAAGCTTGTTTGTCAAGTTTAGTTGTCAAAACTATAAGTCTTGATTTCTAGTCTACTTATAGCTAAGTCTCGAATTAGGATAGAATGTGTAGTTGAGCTTTAGACTTTACGGTGTTCATCGATTGAAGACGAAGAACTACTAATGGGAGATTGTGGAACTTCATCAACAAAAGGTATGTGGAGACTTGAACTTATCTATCACTCAAAAGTCTATTTCTACTCTATCTCCTATTTGAGACAAAAGTCGTATAACTATATAGACTTCGATTATACACATTTGATATTTCGAGCTGAGCTAAACTCGCTTACATATTTCTCGAAATATGTGTTGGTAAGCTTTTGC
>JAJJMB010000624.1:0-16382 GCA_023531105.1 Papaver atlanticum | reverse complement strand
AAGCCAATGGTTTAGAGTAACACTATATTAGTGGTATCTAAAAAAAATTAAGTGAGGGGTTGGATTTGAATGATATTACATAAATTCCTACAAGCTAATTTAGGATTTGCTTCTCTTGACCCTTTAAGAATTAATAGTTTGAACTTTACCAGTAAATGTAGGTTTGGGTGACCAATAATTGTTATTCTTTAAGAGCTAGGGGTACCTCTTCGATTCACTGTCCAGGCAGAAACGGATACTACGTTCTTTAAAGTAAGGGGAACGGTGATGGGGCCTTCAAGTTGGCTTCCTTTTCTCCAAATCCCATTTGACTCTATTCTGTTTTAATTTTATTTGATAAACAAAATAGAGAGAAAATAAGAAGGTAGTATTTATCAATTCAAGCAAATGCCAAATGGGTATATATATGCATACATTATAAGAACAGTTGAAAGAATTCATTTGTTGAATTTATTTTTGTATCTCATGATGGTTACTTCGGTAGCCATATGAGTTTCGTCCCTTTTGTGTCATGTTGAATATATCTACTGGATTTAGTCTCATAAATACAACGACCCGGGATAGAGTTTTCCAGTTAGACACTTCGAAATAGCTGGTACAAATTCGAGTGCAAACGCAACGACCTATGTGTTTGTTCCAATGGTTAAATTCTTTGTTTTTTTGGAGGTATGGAAGTGCACAATCGGGCTAAACTCCTAGACTTTTCACATCATTTCCTATGTTTTTCTTTAGTTATTGGAGTCATCGATGTCTTCAATTAATTTGCGTAATGGGTTGAAGTTACCCTACAGTCTTTTAAACATCAACCAGAGTTTAAGATTTTCAGAATTGTGAAGGTTTTTTTCTGATTTTTTTTTTTTTGTGTGTGAATTAGGTTCAAGACGGTCTTTGGATGCTAAAGATTTTAAGTAAATATAGTTGTCTGTCCGGAATCAAGTCGATTAAAATAGTACAATCCAAAATCTGGAGCCAAGTGTGAAGACATTTTAGGACATCCAATCCTTTTTTTTTTCTTTCTTTCTTTCTTTCTTTCTTCCAGTTATGTTTCATTGCAAGAAATTTAATCAATCGAGATGATGAGATTATTTTATTGGTTTTCAGGTTTAAGGAAACACTGGCACGGATTTGCTTTTAGTTCACAGCTTTGGAGCAAATGAGTTAAGTATTGAACATTTGGTCAATACTTAACAATTTTTCATCAATTTAGAAGGCATTTGGCGGCATAAATCAATTTTTCACACATGAACGAAATAGTAAACTTTGTTCCATGTTTGTTATAGAGTGTGCTCATTTGTGCAGGAGTTGTTTTCAGATCTCTTAAAACATGCTTATTTCACCAATACTAATGATGATATGGTTATAACTCCTAAAGAGTATTAGTTTAAGAAAGATTGGAAGCTTATAATTTGGCAAGAAAATTTGAGCAGGTCAGTTGTAGTCTTTCATCAGATTCATCAAACAGAATCTTCATATTACCAATTTCGTGACCTTAGATTATTTTTGTTTATAACCTAAACCATTGTATTCAAACTTTAATATGTTAGGCATTTAACAGGTCGTAACTCTAAATCATTACTTACCTGACACGGTAAAAAAATTGTATATGGACTAATATTCACCATCAACAATATTCGCATATGGACTAATATTCACCAAAAACAAGATCGACTCTTGCATCAAAAAACTCTGAACTTAAGGATTTGAACCGTCCAAGGGATATCTTCCTTTTGAGGTATATGGAAGCATCTTAAAAGGGCATGCCGAAGTATTTGGTATTTTCATTATTGATTGGGCTTTGGCCCTGTTGCAGTAATATCTGTGCGTTGATAAACAATGGTTCCGTAGCAAAGTTTCTTGAATTTCCCAGAAAGGAAACTTTGGAAATTATGTAAATTATTGCTATGACATGTACATTGGTTCATTTATTTTTCTGGTGATTCCTACTAATTCGCAGTCTTATTGATCAAATTTACATTTAATGTTAAAGTTTATAAGGGTCCATTAAGGTTATAAGGTAGTATGTCATTAATCTTTTGTGATCTCTTTGGTTCAGGTTTATATTGATTCATGGGGTAGTCATTATCCAAATTGATACGTGGTTACCTTGATCATGTGAAGGAATTAATTTCGTGAAGAAGTTTTTGCTCTACCATATCAAATCAAAGAACTCCTTCCATGGAATGCTTGCCGTACTATCCAATTTGGGCAGTCAGTTAATAACTTATACGAACCGGCTTCTTATTCGTATTGAGGACGATTCTTATAAGTTGATAACTATCCGCCTATTGGAAGATCATGGGAAATTATTCTTAGAAGAGGTAGAGAACGACGAATGAATAAATTCCTAGACCGCAGAACATATTGAGAATATAATTGAATGAGACGGGAACCAGTACCGGTAATGTTTGTGTTTTCGATTGAGCGTGAGATAATTATCCATTTTTATGTTTTTTGCATCTGAATCGGAACTTATTATTTTCATGGTTGATGGTGTTGAATATTATGTAGTATGCAATTATTGCGTAAATTGGGTGTTCTATATGATAAATTTCTTGATAGTTCTGGGTGAATAGGGGTTTTCTATGAAAGAGTGGAATATCTGATTGTGTGAAAGACGAGAAAGCGTAGTGTTAATGTGAAGTTTCAAAGATGCAATTGTATTTGGTGCTCACTTTTCATGATTTATGTACATCATCTATAGAGCGAGATCAGAATTTACTTCTACTAATACAATGATGGGGCCAATGCCCGGAGAAACAATAATATATAGTTGGTTCTAATTAGTAAGGCATGAGGGTGGAGAAGACAAACAAGATAAGTTGAATAGTATTTTTTTGGCTCAAATGCAGGGGTGTATGTGGCGGTTCAATGTGCATTTAGTTGTAAATAATTTTTGTTTTATTTTTATTTAAAACAAATGTATTTTAAGTTCCTGAAGTATGATTGCAACTAGAAGCAGTTTCCAGACAACCAAGAGTGGATATAGATGAAGCAAAGGTAAATACTCGAATACGCAGGGATATGATCATGAAAAAGAGATACCAAAAGTACGAGTCGAGTTTATTGCATCGGTGAATTGTATATACAATTTAGACTTATACTACTTGGTAAGTACATATTTGTTGTTTGGTTTGATGGATTTGTTGAAAATAGTTCATACTAGTAAAACAAGTGGAGGAAAGAGGAAATTATGCACCTATAAGGGTACGTAAGAGAAGAGAGACATATGGATTCCAAACACAGTTTAGACTCTGATGGGGATGAAATCTAAGGGCACAGATACCCTACCAACAAAATACACTTGCCTCTTTCAATCTAGGCTCGATGAAGAATATAACTTAGTGAGTTTCCTCTTTTTTCCATTTTTTCTTAAATTATAGTTATGAAAACTTTTTTTGTTTTGGAGTGTTGGGGACATGATATGAGTTCTTGATTCTAGAATGTCTTTGATAACTTTTCAAGATAAAATTGGATGGTTATTATTTATTTTTGATGGGAATATATCTAATTGCTAATTGTGCTTACTGATATATTTGAGTGATTTAACATAACAACAAAAAATTATGTCATTTGAGTTTGAGATAGGATGTCATGGTAAGGTACATACATAAAGGTCTTGAGTTTATTTTCCTACAAAATTCATGGAAACAATTTTCTTAGTTCCGACCTCAATCACATTGTGTTTATAGGATCTTCTTATTGACTTAATTAGCTTGGCTTAATCAGACTTCATAAGACTTCATAAAATTATTTAGTACATGTAAAACTATGTACAATCCTATCAGCAAAATGCTTCAAGGTTGGTAAGCTTCACTCCATTCTACATCATAAAATCGTTGTTATGAACTGGACCTTCCAAGGGGGTCAAGCTTTCAGGAAATGTTTTCATCTCTCTTTGTGAATTAGTATAGATTCAATTGATCTCTATCCATTTATTGTGAACCATTTTCAGGAATTTTCGACTGCACTAGGGATGTCAATTCTAACAATTATGGAGATCAGATAGAGTTAAAGTATGAAGATAAGAATCATAAAGACACATTGAAATTTGTTGGAGACTCGAGGACATCATGTGAATTTGAGTTTCTTCTAATACAATACATGATCAAAAAAAATTGAAACTATAATTGGGCATCTTACTGAAACTTCTATTCCATAGGGTTTGTGTGCATTTGTCTATAAAGCAGAGTTAATGAATCGATGGAGTAATTTACGTGATTGGAAAAAAAAATGCACATCGAAGAACAACTATTTGATCTCAATCTATTGTTAGTTTTATTTGTAGTACAAAGGGTATGTATATCCTTCCTTTTACAAGACACTGCAGGCACCAAGTTTTTTTTTTCGCATTGTTTTTTAAAATAGATTTTTTTCTTAATAAATTGAAGTTACGTTATAATTATCGTTTATGCTCTGGGGAAGGTCTTGCCGATGTGAGGCTTTGGTGAACAAAGTGAACCATGCAAGAATAAGTTAATTTGTTTGATCAATGAAATTTCGGAAGCACCTGGTTTCACATTTCATTGAAAAGGAAAGGTATTATCAACTTAACATTTATTTGTGAGTCATTTTTATTTTCTTGCCATCAGTTCTATTTTTGGAATACATGTAGATATACGTGGTTTATCATTTTTATTTTTGTACATTAGTCATTAAAGAAAACCAACAATTCTACCTTCCGCAAAAGGATCATTTAGTTTTGTTTGAATTTGGATTTTTAATCATAGATAGCCTGGATCATGTCATAACACGGGTTGGTGATTGAGCCACAATTTACCAGGATTGACGTCATAACACTGGTTGGGGATTGAGCCCCAATTTACTAGGATTGATGCTCTATTAGTTCTTTTGCATTTCTATATATGGTCCATGAGATTCTGCCTAAGTAACTAGGGATGTAATAAGGTGGAGTCATGATGTTTTTTTGGAGTAAAAGGAAAATTCTTGCAGAAATAAATGATATTAAAGTACTCTGTAATTAGGTATATGTTGTTGGTTGCTGAGCTTCTTAAACCCAAAACTGATCTCATCTATGCTCATCTATAGTTTGTATAGTTTGTAAAGTGCAAAATCAGTTGACTTGATAATACGACTGACAAACATTGTCCAATAGTGGGATCCTACCTGCTGATTCAACATGGACGTGTGATGCTAATTTTGGAACTATGAAAGATATTCATAGTTAGAAGGGAAATCAAGATTTCTCGACTATGTTTTGAGTTTGCTTCATAATATTCAAGATGAAAAATAATTGAACTATTTTCCGTCATTGGATATCTGATCTCCTAGCAAATTGACTCAATGATTAGACATCACCAAGGCTATAATAATTGACAGTATTGGCTTATTTGAGTGAAAAGCTTACATGTTGACAGTGCTGAATGGTCAAAAAAGATGGAGTATATGCTAAATGTTTTTATCTTACTGTTGACAAATTTGGGTCTTATGTTAATTTAACTTAATGAATTTGGACGTGCTCTTTTTTGTCCCACAGATGGAACAATTGGAAGCATTTTTGGCTGCATGATTGATGAGAAAATGAACAAAGAAAATTATAAGTGTGTGGTAGAGCAAATATTTTGGATTAGGTTGAGAATAATTTCCCTCCTTGGAAGACAAATTAGCATATATTTTTTTTAGGAAGTAAATTTATGCACAACATCCTCCAAGGAGATAGTTGTTTGTTATTGCCCAACTGTTTCTGATCTCTTTAAACTTTTCTTTCACATATCATGAACATATCTTATGTGTATCTTTTTGTGCATATATGCAGAAAATGTAGGTGTTTTGATCATACAGAGCAAGGTGCATCAACTGAGATTGTTGGTTGATCATTAGAAAACAAACCCACGAAGAGGGTCAACCGGTCATGAAACTTTTTTTCTTTATTGTCTTCATTTTTTGGCTATGTAGTTCAAGTGGATTGGCGTTGTTTCTGAGCACCACCTCATCGTATTGAAATTTATGTATGAAAAATAAACTTATTATACTCAAGTGAATAAAAGTTTAATTTTTTTAAACTGTTATTCAGTTTTGCCCCTCATTTGGCAGTTAATCTAAGAAAGTGAAAGCTTTGTGCATTTGCGCTCCACGTATTTTATATTACCTATTTACCTTTGTTGGTTAGTAGTATATGGGGTTTTTATGTTTCTTTTCTTTTTAGGAAATAATAGAGTTATGAGAAAAAAAATCACTCATAAATGTTAATTGTACAACAAGAAACACAAATAAGCAGTGTTGATTAATCCAACCTGAAAGAAATTATCATACAATGGGAAAAATTACACACATAAATATAAAAATATGAAATTTTATACCTAGGCTTCAAGGACTATTATCAAATTTAGGTTTAAGTTGTGGCAATTTTGAATTAGATGAATTTCATTGTAGTTATTTAAGGACGATGATCAAGTTGATGCTTAAGTCGTGACAATTTTAATTAAATGGATTTTATTATAATTATTAATCTAAGCTAACTGTTTGTTCTCATGTTGATTTAGACCAGACCCAAACAATCTAAAAGAAATTAGGTCTTTTTAATTCTCATTCCTTGATGGTGCAGGATGAACAGGTTGGTAAATGATCAACCAACGATGTTTGAAAATCCTTTCCAGCTTGGCTACAATTCAAACAAAATTTTAGGCTATTGCAATATATAAAAGATTTAGTAGCTATTGTCAAAGGTGTACACGATAGACGTATCTAGAATTCATACTTTCGTTGTGTATAAATCATTTTAAACTATTACAAATAGCATTCTAAATATTAAAAAAATAGTTTGAGGTATCAAACTTTTATATACATTAAAAATAGTCACAAATCAAGATCCTTTTGAAGATGTTTAAATGCATCTGGGCAACAGGCCCCACCACACAAATCAACAATTCCCATCAGCCCCGGTGCGTAGCACGAGTTACATACTAGTACAACTTAAAGCAATCAACCGTCTCTTTGCACAACTGTGCACTTGATAATATTAATGAAGAGACACTACCCAAGTTTCTGCATTCTTTAGGACACAAGTGAAATTTCTAATGAAAAAATCAGAAGGTATAAAAGATACGTAGAATGGTGGTAATTTCTGCACACACAATTAAGCAAGTGGGTAAGGTAGTGCTGACTCAAACTGCAACTAAATAATAATAACTTAGCAATACTAATTCTCCTAAACAGAACACTATTAGAAAAACAGAAATGCACATTTAATACCATCTACATTTCAATTGATTAGACAAACCCATATCTACCATACATCTAATTCTACATAAAAGGAATATCGGCATTTAGCAAATTATACAATATTGCCTTAGTACATGCATCCGACGTGTATGTGCTTTAGGATTCAGGTGAAATAACCCTGCTGCTCGAGTGTGGTGTTTTGGACAGGAAACTGTTGTGTAGATCACCTTCGTCGTCCTGAGTGCTGCCTGCTATGAGCCTTGCTGTCATTCATTATCCGATCAGCATACATGGGCAAGCGGACAATCTCTCCAATGTCTTCTAACAAGACCTCCTCTGTGATGTTATCCTTTATGCTCCGCATAACCTGCTCGTAATCAAGTGATCTTATTAATGTCGTTTTTGGGAAGAAGTTCAGTCAATATATGCAAAGGAAGAGGTCTACCAACCTTCCTGTAAGTATTGATATCATTCGGGGTGGACTTATCTACCCTGACACGCATACAATTCCAGACTTGTTCCTCAGAATCCCAGGAACACTCGATAATCTTTCCTGATAATTCTGACGGATCTTCTCCATCTGCAACGTTTTGTTCCAAGGATGTAAGATGTGAATAAACCATCTAAGTAATCACAACTAGGAGATGCAGGAATGTTTGAATTTAAAAAGAAACATGCACTAAAACGCGACTGTAAGTCCACTTTCAGAAAGTAAATTAATGTATTAAACACGAGAATCCAGAGAAAAATCGTGTTTAAACAACCACTACACGTGTGGTATCGCATACTCGTGAACAGCTCAATCCAACAGGATTTGCAACTTCAAAGACTGGCTAGTTACATACTGTGTATCATGGCACACGTGTGTTCTATGGAGTAAGTGGTTGCCTATGTAATTCTATAACTCCTGGCAAGGTTCATAAAAACGACAATCCATGTTAAGCGGTTGAAAAGAAAATGGGTCCTACTTTCTGTGTATCCATCTTAAGGTTTAGGGAAATAGGATACACAAAAATTAGTGAAAACTTATTTGCAAGATGGACATAGTTGAAGAAAATAGTCCTCATCTTGAGGGGTTTTCTAGGTCAAAGATTATGAGTATAATTTGAATAAAATAATTTGAATACTAGAGCATGATGTATTCACTAAAGAAGAAATACAAGAAACAAATAAAGGATAATATTGTGTTGAAGAGGCCTCTATAACAGTTAAATGATGGAAAAAATATCACACATGCAGAAAAAGGAACTACATGCTTACTCTTAAAGTCAACATGATTCCCATCCATCAGCTTCTTCTTCCCACGTTCATATAGATAAAGTAATTGACGATTTTCATCAACCACCTACAATATCGAGCACCCTTTACATTAATGCCCGAAAAGAACCTCTCTAAACATCATGATGACATAATAATTAAGTTAATGGCACGACCTCAAAGAGGAAATCGACGGAATTCATCTCAGGGTATTTCCACTTTAAAAGCCCTTCGTGTGTGCGAGGAACATAAGGATCATCCCAACCCTGGACAAACAAAAAGAGAACAGAACAAATATATATCAGTGACTAAGGCTAGGTAACTGTGTTTATCCGAATACAAGAAAACGTAAGGGCCTGTTTGGTACGATTTTTAAAAACAGTTTTCAAAAATAGTTTTCTACTGTTTTAAAAACATACCCTTTTTCCTTGTTTTCATTTTCTAAAAGCTATTTGGTAGGAAATTTAAAAACTGTTTTGAAAATCAAGGAAAATCAACTGAACCAAATCAAATGTAAAGACTCGTCGAGATAATGATAAAAACAATTCTTGCACATGCAATTCTTTCCGCAAGCTCTTACTTTGTTCTGAAAAGAAGAAGGAAAAAGAAAGAAAAAAGAAAAAACACAGAAAATGAATATTTGTTGTTTTCATTTTTCTGTTTTCAAAAACAGAAAACAAATGGAAAACATTTTCTGAAAATACCTCTACCAAACGCGTTTTCTGTTTTTTCTGTTTTTAAAAACAGAACTGTTTTTGAAATTCATACCAAACACGGCCTAAAGTACTGTTTCTGAAAATGAGGTGTACACAACCCCTAGATACAATCATTTAGTACCTGAAATATAAGACCATCAGCCTCATGTGAAAGCTTAGGAATGAATCCTTGTAGAAGTTTGGTAATCGTAGATAGCAACCAAAAGTCCTTTCTTCTTACCTGATCAAACTCGAGCACATTAATTTTCCAACTCGCAGGAAGGATACTCTATAATTGAAGTACTTATTCTACATACTCTAAACGGCTCCAAGTCATATCTGTAATAAGGATTTCTGCTTTGATATATATACTGGCGTTCGAGATTACGAGGTTCAATAACTTCTTTCTCAAGCATCTTCCACCTTTCGCAGAAAGGCCGCTGCATCAAATTTCATTACCCAGCCTTATTAATGTCACGTAACGGTAAAACCAAGTGCTCAATCACAGAAAAAACATGAAACCTCAACCAAAACAAAATTCATCCATGTTTTACTTTATATCAACCTGAAGAAACTGATATACCTACTTCCCACATGATTTCTTGGGACCAAAACTTGAAAGACAAAGAAGAAGAAAGATGCAAATAATTGGTATGACATTCCAGAAACAATTTCATCTAACCTCTATGATAGATACTGAATTGATTGCCATAAGATCGTAGATCAGGTATCTTCTTTCTTTCTTCTGTGTATCCGGCAAGGTATCAATTACCATCTCACCATCAAGTAGTGTTAGATTGTGAGTATCTCTTCCGAGACCCTTAGAAAGTGAAAATCAACGGTTAGAAATGGAACAAGATTAAGGATACAGAACATTGTGTAAGACCAAAAACCACAAGTTTTTTTTTTCGGACAGAAGGAAAAAACTAAAGTCAGAGAATAAATAAATAAATAAATATCACCTCGTTCGTTTGTTTCATAGGAAATCGCATCTGGACCCTTCGGAAATTAAAATTTCTATCTATCAAGAAGCATCCATCAGAAGTTATAAGCATCATATATCGTGTACCATCTGCTTTCCATGTAGCATAGTAATACCTCTGCCTCAACAATTGTAAGTTTTCCCTGCATCAAACATGATGAGGTTACACAAGACAAGAACCACATTCTACTAATACCAACAGAGTTCTGGTATAATTCAAGCAGTGAACCTTACATGGCCAGAAAAGAATTAAGCAACACCAGTTGCTTGTTCACTTCGGGCTCTTGCTATGTTTTATGCTTTATATGATGTGCATTTACTCCATTTTACCTTATGCATAAGACAAACCTCAAAACTAGTGGTTTTTCGCCTTTCCAGGACATACAAGATACTGAGTTACTAGTGCAGTTTTCTACTCCAAAATACTTTTTAGCATAAGTTTTTCATGCAAGTTCCTTTTGCTTTTAGTGATATTATCCAGATGAGCCTTCCAAATCACTTGGGATAACCTTCTATTCCTGAACATGATACTTTAAAAGATTGCATAGGCATACTGAAAAAGAGCAACTGACAAAATTACCAACTTCACTCTAAGCCATTTTCACCCATTGTGCCATCAGTATAAAGCTGGTCACAAAGAGCTCCCCCAATTCCTTATTTTCACGTGCATATTTCCAATTTTATCGAGTTAAATTTCTGTTATTTGGACAGCTTTAAAGAAGTTGAAAGCCCGGTTTGTCTTTGATAGTTTGTGTTTCAAACCTAGACTATTAGTCAATGTGGTGAGTTAATAATTCCAGGTGTTTCCTTGGTGAAAAAAAACATCAGGAAAAGGGAAGAGAAGCACAATTTGCAAGCAACATGTGCTTAAGCCTATAAACATTATGCTGACCACCTTCAGAGATGAGCCTAACATGGTAACCAACATGGAAATAAACTCAATGCAGAGAAGCATTTTAATCCACAATAAGGATGAAATAAAATGTTGAACCTGTTGAGTGAAACCGGGTGTGATCCAGGAAACTGGGCGATTCCTTTTGCCTGTGGAGCAAAAACATAAATTATATTTTGATTTAAATCATAATGGGTGAAACATCAGGATTGCAAAGTCAAGTTATTTTCAGACAAACATCAGTAAGTACCTAATAATATAATCCTACACAGACAAAACAATCTGGGCAATTACAAAACAGTCAGCAAGAAGTGTGTATTGGCCTAACCCCCTAAATGGTTCAAATGACTGGACTTTCCATTGTTAAATGTATTACACATCTGCATGAACATATATTTAACGTCAAAATAGATGGCAAATCCAAGACACTTACCCCTGCTCCCAGCTTTAGACTATGATAGCAGAATTGTCTCATTGCCTCCTGTTGGTCCCACGGTATTGCATCTCCCAGAACGTCATCATTCGTCAGCACTTCAGTTGGCACCTGGTTGTCCTGCATACAACCAAACAGTGAAGACATTGTAGAACTCCAACTTTGCATGTAAGATCTTCCAAATTATTAAAGGGGTACATTGAGCTAGTAAACAATTTTCGTTACAGCTTATTCATTTACATCCAGTACATCCATCAACAACAATTTAATGACTTTGTATCTTGAAATATATCTTTGTACGAGAAATATAAACCTCGCACGAGAAATGACGTCCCATTTGAGTTAGTTCACCAGTTTATTTATTTGATAACTATGTATCTTGAAATAAACCTCACACGAGAAATTAAATCTTATTTTGAGACTTGTCACAGATAGATAACTGACAGTATTAACTCCTAAATAATAATCATATCGTGATTAGCTACTTTGAATGCTTTCGCAAATTGAAAAATATTTATGACTGTTCTTTAACAAGGAGGAATTCATACACAGACAACAAAACGAAATCCAGAGACCACAATATAAAGACAATACATACATTTACGATAGCATGTGAATGTTCTCCTATCACTAAACCGTAACGACAAATATCTATCCACTAATATAAAAGAGCCCACACATGCACAAAGTTTTTTACGGCAGAGTGCACACCTGGGAAGCAGTAACAATACCACCATCATCTTCATCATCAGGCATAGCTTCACCATTCAGATCAAGATCAGATGATCTTTTCCACTCCGGAGTGTTGGGGCAAATTACATTTTCGGGCCTCCTTTCATGATAGAATGCGTACAATGCATCAATGTATTCCTGTTTATATATTCCTGGAGGGCGTGCATTCTGAAAAGTTTGAATTGCCTGGGATAGCCAACAGAAAGTCGCGGAAAAAAATTGCACATCATTAATCTCTGTAGATGAAAAAAGCACGGACAGAAATCCATAGGATATCATGTACAGGCTAAACTCACATCAGAGACAGTCAACGGCTGTGACCGCATGAGAAAATGAACAATCATGAACCCCGTACGGTTATGCCCATGAGTACAATGAACAAGGATATGCTTCTTAGTTTGCTTCTGACGCGAATAGAATTGTAAAACCTGAAAGATCATTTAAGATCAATTACACCGTATCCCATCTGGACTACAGGGAAACACAATATCGAAAAGATTAAACCTGGCATGAAACCACGTACAAGGCACTACTTGGTGCAAACAATAAAAGTTCTACAGAGTAATATCAACGGTTTGGCACCACTTCTGAAGTTTGCACTATGAATATAGCATTATTCTTTATAAATCAACTTCACTCTCATCCAAGTGATCCAATGTATATAAACAATTATAAAGCAAGCATAATATTTAACTGAATTCCACACCAGGAAACCACCACATGTAAGTATATAAAAAAACCCAAGAAAATGCATGCACAGTTAAATGAAGATCTTAAGGAGCATACCTCGTAAACAAATGTATTCACAGACTCGGGATCAGGTACTGAATCCCTTCCCTTGCACGCAATCTACGTCAAAATGTAATTTGAGAATCAAGATCCTCTTAATCTAATAAAATTTAAGGGGACCAAAATTGTGGAGAAATATATAAGAAGCAATCTACTTCTCACCTTAACATGCTTGATACCCTGTTTCTTCCAATCTGACGGTTGATAATAGCGGGTGGTATTGGTAAGATCGATGACTAAACCAAGCTGCAGAAAGAACATCAGAAGGTACTATTAGCAGATCTTCAGAGATAACTGATACTGTGATATAATTTCTCAACAAAAAAAATGACCATAAGCTATGATAAGAGGCAGAGTGGAGCTAAAAGATAGTGGATATTGACAGACACGATGAAAAAAGAAGCGATAGCAAACGCTAAACGGAACGCTTTGGCAGTGAAAGTTCGAAGGAACTAGTAAAGTCAAACAGTTCAAAGGATACAAAATCAAATGCCAAAACGTGTGGAACTACGAAGTACTATCTCACACTTTTTCTCTGCTTTCTTTATTTCAAAACAAATTTAGCTAGGAAATCTGGCCACAGTAATCATATTTTCATACAAGTGAACCAAAGTCTAAGAAATTTCAACCAAAGTCTAGGAAATCTGATTGTTTTTTGTTAACTTGTGCACTAAGGAATCTGCACCAAATAAAAGTTTCAGACCTCAACGTGGTTCGCATACAATTAAACCAGTGATTTATCTGTACTACCGTACATCTGTAACCATCGCAATGAGAGAAAAGTAGAAGCTGAAAACCAATCTCATAAATTTCACAATAGTAATACTTTTCCGTGACTTCAATTATTTCACAAGTCGAAACTCAAGAGATATTTTTATCTGTGTGGTACGCGTGATAATAGTCTAATGAGTGAATAAGATTAGAGGAAAAAACACAAAAGGCGGAAAACAATGATACCAGTTCCCGAATTATCAGGAGTTCAAAATATGCAGGAGACAGAAACTAGATAGACATGCATATAGAGAATCAACAAAACTTCTCTCAGTAAGTAACATTCAACGAGATAAAGTTTACATCTTTATGTAATGATTTTTCCATAATGAATTGAGGAATAGTATCTAGTATTCGATATACTTACTTCTCTTCCTAAAACTTTTTGCTGGTGAATAACTTGCTTCAAAGAGTATCTTTTACCAGGAAAAATGCAGTCATTGAATGTTTCTCCCAGAGGAACTTTAGAAGGAATTATGTACCCTATGTTCTGACCAGCCGCAGGGCAATCCAGCCAACCTGAAATATGACAAGATATAGGAAGTCAGAGATGAAAATGCATCATTGTTGATACAGAAACAACGAAGAAAACAAATTCACCTAATTCAGCTAAAAGAGTCATCAAGAATATATACACTTATAAGGGTGAAAAGAAGAAAAAAACACAATAAGAATGCATGATCAAAACCTCCAGAGACCAACGTACAAAACAGAAGTATATACTACCTACCAGGTGGAAGCTTGGTTTTATCGTAAAATCTTGTGTTAATGACAGGTTCTCTCCTTGGTTGTTGTGCAACACGTTTTGGACCCTCATCTGGGAAATCTCTTTTTAATCGTTGCCGTCTTTCTTCACGCTCCTGAGACATAAAATATCAAGATCAATAGATACACACACACATTGATGCACTTTAAAATGCCCCTACATCACACATACACACATATAACATATAATTTACATATATATACACATTTGCATATAAGATATATTCCAGAATTAGGATGTGGAAGATACTACATCTAAACATGAATATTTGATGTAATGTGGACGTACTTGTAATGCAAAGAAAAAGAAGAAGGAAAAAGTGTACCTAAAACATGAAAGAACCACTATTGTAGCACAAGTGCACATAGAAGCTCCAGATGAAAGCAAATAGGCAACATCTAAAGCTTAATTTTTTACAACATACAGATTTGTTTAACATATGGACTAACATTACTAATATGGGAGGAAAAGTCTTGTATCACATATTTATAAGTAACTTTAGCTAGACTCAGAAGTATGATAACAAAGCAAAGTATTCTTTTAGTCTTGTTGTTTTCACATGGTTGTATACAGTAATCAAAAGGGGTAAGTAAGTTGGAATTTTTTTAAAAAAAACCTAACCTCTTCGCAGATCCGTAAACTGCCAGAAAGCAAACCTTTTAATTCTTAAGCCATACTGGATAACTCACAAAAATCCTCGACTATTGCACAGGTGAGTCAAGTGACTGAGAGGGTTTACGTCAGGATATATGAAATTGAAGAACTCTAGGCTAGAAGCTTGTCAATTGATATTTTTTTCACATATTATGTGAGTGAATGCAAAGGTTCCCGTGGTGAAATTCAAAAACAGAGAACTCCATCTTAACTAAAGAAGACAGTCATTTAGAAGATTTAACTTATCACCAGGGTACTAACTGAAAAAGCTGTCATGCAAATCAACCTTTGAAGTGAAATATAGAAGGCACTAAAGAAGGAATCATACTCTGCGCAACGTTTCAACTGCAGTCTCTATGTGCTCCTCATGTGCAATCTCCTCTTCGACTTGTGCTCCAAATATCTCTTCTTCATCATCTTCAGGTAACGGCGAAGCATTCAAATCCATAGAGATAATCATCCAACATCAACTAAACTACATTCGCTGATTTAAGAGAAAAAATAAACAAAAATAATTAGCCTGTCAATGCTGTCACATAGATCAGTAACGAGTAAATAACTTTCAACACACATCCGATCCTAAACTTATCAGGAGATTTAAAAAAAAAAAAAACTAAATGTTGCAAGTGTAAAAACCATCAACAACCTAACCCAATGTAACTTGCAAGTTCAACGATAAATCTAAATACTAACAAATATGTTCATTATGTGAGAGCACAAAATGACAGCTCCATTAATAACAGGCGGAGTAACAAAATCGTACAAGGGTCTGCATAAGAGCTACATAAAACAGGAAAAGACATAAGCATCACCCTAACCTGGTACCAAACTAAGCCCTTCAAAATACAACTCAAATAAATAGTTGAGTTACTAACTAGTTCCAACCATTCAACAACTAGTAAGCACAACCTCACAACAACAACAAAATCAATATGAAATCTTCCCTTAAATTCTTTTCCGCACCAAAATGGTCACCAATAATCTAATCAAAAGTTCACCCTCTAAAGGTATAAAAATACCCTCTCCGACGTGCAAAACATGTATTTATCGCCTCCAACATAAGACCGGAAGATCATTTCACCAATTACATGAGCGAAAATTATAAATGAATTGAATCACACCCAATTATACAAGCACGACAACATATTTGTACACTAAAAACCTAAAAATTACTACCAAGAAAACAAAAAAAAAATTGAGCGAAACCTATAATTAACTAATTTTGACAAATA
>JAJJMB010000620.1:0-21984 GCA_023531105.1 Papaver atlanticum | reverse complement strand
ATAAAATGGCTAATTACCTTTCAAATCATATATCAGTAGTCGAAATACTGGTCTTTAGTTCCGAAACACGATTATTGATGTGAATATAATCGGGAACACTTATTTTAGGAGCAAGATCATCTTTGAAGAAAAGAGAAGAGTTTAAAGTTTTCTTCTTCCTTCGAAACCTTTTTCTCTTTACAGACCTTTCAGAGTTATCAGTCATCCATATAACATTGTTCTTTTTACAGTTGTAAGTAGAAGTTATGTTATATTCATAATCAGGAATTGGCCCATCACAACACTTTTCTTGATTGTGAGATGAATTTCTAATAGTACACTTAGAAGCGGGTTTGATTACTTCTTTAGACATCCAGACAAGAATGTTATGAAGTTTTTCATTCCGTAAACGAAGATGACATCTTCTTTCAATGTGACCTTTCTTTTCGCAATAATAGCAGTTAACTAGAATATTTTTAACCGTTCTCAACTGACTAGTTCTAGAGGGATGACATTCTTGGTTTCTCGAGACATCTGCTGCTGGAGAGAGTTTTTCACTTTTACTCCCGGTGAAATTTTCAGCTTGAAGATGGTTATTAGGAAGAACAAAATTGATCTTACCAGTACTTGGAGCGTCTATACCTTTATAGCCCAGACCACGTGTATCACGATGTTCTTTACATGCTTCCAGCATAGAAGACAAATTTGTAGAGCTAGAATTGATTTTTTTTTTTCAAGTTCTCTTCCAAAGATTTAACCTTCTCAAGAGTAGCACTAAGATCAGTCTCCAATTGTTTCTCTCGGGTGAGAAAAACTTTTTCTGTCATTTAAACAATTTTGTTGAGAGTCATATCTTGCTTCAGTTTCTGCAAATCTTTCTTTCAACACAAAGAGATTTTGACGAAGTTCATCACATTCAGAATTATTTGAACGCAGATCTTCCTCTCGATCTTTAAGAATAGATTGTAGCAAACTATAACCACAGTCATATCCCTTTGCCAGTACGCGTACGGGTATGTGTACTTAGGTACTCAGAATTTCACAACTAACAGGTACGCATACGGTATGCATACTATAGTTCCGGTCATAGATCACATACATGCAAGAATGCATACTATGTTTATAATCCAATGATGGTTAAGTGTTATAAACTCTATTTCAATCATTGAAACTTTCTTAGAGGATGACAATAGCTGTTTTCACGAACTATTAGCATCAAAGCAATTTTCAAGTTATTGAAATAATCATAACGAAACATTCCAAGTCTACATCAAATGATTGTATCACACAAACCATGTAAGATGTTACTCGGCGATTTTCACATGATCAACTTTTGACTTTCGTCAAGAATATAAGATGAACTTGGTTGAAGCGAAAGCTTACCAACATATATTTCGATAAATATGTAAGCGAGTTAAACTCAGCTCGAAATCTCAAATGTGCATAATCGAATACTATATAGTAATACGACTTTTTTCTCAATATAGGAGATAGAGTAGAAATAGACTTTTCAAGTGATAGATGAGTTTTAGTCTCCACATACCTTTTTTTGATGAAGTTCCACAAGCTCTCCTTAGTAGTTCTTCGTCTTCAATTGATAAACGCCGTGAAGTCTAATGCTCAACTACACAATCTATCCTAGTCCGAGACATCACTATAAGTAGACTAGAAATCAAGACTTATAGTTTTGATCACTAACATTGACAAAAGAGCTTGAGATAGCAACACTTGCGAGTTCGACCGAGCAGTGTTCTAACAAAGTATAGTTTTGCAACCAGGGATCTCAATTCTTTATACCCATTTGAAAGGCATAAGATTCAAAATTTGGACCCAAATTAGGGCTTTTTCTTTAGTTATGCTAAATATTTCTATTTAAGGCTTTTCTTTATCTCCCGGTTCTTCATCGCTAAATTGTAGCTCTAATGAATTACGAAAACTATAAAAAAAAATACTTGTATTGAGGGTTTTTAATGGCGCTGCAAAATTAGATAGAGAAGAAGGAGACATGGAGAAGAAGAAGAAGAGAGATAAGGAGGTCAGTTTAATGGTTTTTTTTTCTTTTATGTGAAACGTGCGTGTTCAAGGGTATAAAGGTCTTTTCGGGGAAAATTAGACACACGCATGTAGCATGTGCCGACTTAACTGGATGGTCACGATAAAGTTAAAGATAGGGGGTTTCACCAATTAGTGATTTATAAAGGGGTAATGCAAAATATGTATCTTTTTTTAGGGGGAAACACAAAATCCCCCCAACGTTTATTTAGATGATTTCACCAAGTAATCTTAGCGTCTTCGTCAAGGAGATATATAGGATAATAGCATCTCCTACAATTATAACCTTAGAATCATCACAGGTTTTAACCAGATCCTTTACAGTTCAACATACCAAGTATTTTGTTCTTTCATACTCATAGCCACCCTTTTTCTTGAAGATCGCACTCATTTAGGTTTCTTCCTTGCCATCTTCTTCGTCAAGATCAATTGTTTCATGACGCCTCTTTGAGCTGCCCATTCTTGCAGGTATGAAAATAGTTAAAGGGATGTTATCAACTATATACTTTTTCATGATCAAGAGTTAGAAGAGGAATACGAAACAAATAACTTCTTTAAAAGGCAACAACAAGGTTCCTTAAGGGATACATGGACTAGTCAACAACAAGGAGTTCGCGAACCGTTTAGGGAAAAATGCAAAATACCTTCACGTCCAAGGCCCATCATAAGATAAACTTCTTTATATTATCATTACCAAATACAAGATTCTTTCATATATAAGTTTAAGTATCAAAGTTATGATTTTCTTGCAAATAAAGTTCCCATGAATATTGTTCTCGTCTCTTGCTTAAGAGTCAGATAGGCAGGGAGAAACCTATTAGGAACATAATATGATTTGATGCCCACATCAAGTCATTACATTTTGGACTCATATAATGTGGTTCCACCAAGTCAAATGACCCTGACTTAATTAATGGTATTCATAAAGACACTGAGAGAAAAGATCCATAGGATTGGAGCAAGGCTTGACAAACAGATTTCAATCCAAAGTCTTTAAGAAACAGAAAAAAAACTAAGCAACCTCGTTGTCAGAAGCATAAGTTCCGACATTTGTGCACTTCTTATATCTCTCGAGTTAGATTTTGATGATGCACTCGTCAATACAATGAGTACTAACAGGGTGAGTTTGTGACTTAACATTTGCATCCAAGATGGATACTTGACAATGGTGATTATTACATTTTGTTTCCTTTCCTTTAATACATCCTTTAAATGAAGTATTGATCCTCACATCTTCTTCCTAGGAGGGTGGCAACCTCTCCCGTCTCCTGGTCTTGTCAAGTTTACAAGTACACTCTTTAGAAAATAATTTTCTCAAGGATGAAAGACGTGGACCTTTTGAAATATGTGTTAGTGGATGAGAGTCATCGGGATTCCAAGCCCAGAACATGGATCTACTAGGTAAACTCTTCTTATCAGTAAGAAGTCTGATATTAAAAATTGAAAAGACGAGGGTGCCCAAATATACCTCAATCTAAAACTTTTCCACCTATAAGTCCTTTCTCCGAAAGTGATTGTCTATAGACTGAGTCGAGACAATACAACTAATCGGTTCACACTTCGCGTGATCGTCTATGGATACGAGATCGAGACAATACAACTAATCGGTTCACACTTCGTGTGATCATCTATGGATACGAGATCGAGACAATACGACAAGAAGATAACTTGTGTGATTGACTATGGATACAAGATCGAGACAATACAACAACGAAGTATGTTTACTTGATAATAGGTTCGGACTTAACCAAACACTAGGGATTGTCTATCAAGTAAAATATGAATTAACGTTTGTGTAATTTACTTTAAATTATAATAACAACAATTATAATTGCGGAAAATAAAAGTAAATGACACAGCAAGATTTTGTTAACGAGGAAACCGCAAATGCACAAAAACCCCGGGACCTAGTCCAAAATTGAATACTCTCAGAATTAAGCCGCTATACAAAATCAAACCAACTTCGTATAGTTGAGACCAAGCAACTAAACCTATAGTTCACCTAGTTTCCTCAGTATCCCTGCACCTCCAACTTGTTAATAAGTCACGCACTTGGAACAATTCCTTTGGTTCGTATTCCAAACAGTAAAGGAACAACAAATCTTTTCGGTAACAACTCTTTTCAAACAATGTGATTTGAGTTCACTACAGGAAAAATATACATCTACAACTGGAGTAATACAACTCTTTTCTAAAAGTCGTAGAACATCCCATGTTTTACAACTTTTTTCAAAGGAAGAGTCGTAGAATGGCATCACTACTAACCCCCAAGACCAAAGGGTTGCGACAAAAAAACAAACGACAACCCTTTTAGCAAAACAGTTGTGATGATATTTAGCTTTAACAACCGTTTTCCGGATATGTAGTTCATAATCCTATCACAACCAGTCGCAGGAGTCGTTGAAGATAAAGAAAATATGATTAAAAAAAATATTGTTGACGGGATTCGAACATGAACCTAATGTGTGTTAGTTCAACCCATCAACCATCCTTACACTTCACAAGTTTTGGTTTTTTGTGTTTTTTTTTAATGAAAATGTATAACAATCTTTATAAGAGTTGTTGAAGTAAAAATATAGGAAAACAAAATATGATAAAAAAGAAGTGTTGAGGGGATTCGAACATGAACCTACTGTGTGTTAGTTTAACCCATCAACCATTCTTACACTTCATAAGTTTTGATTTTTGTCCTTTTTTTACGAAAATGTATAACAACCTTTATAAGAGTTGTTGAAGTAAAAATATAGGATGTTGGAAAATGAGTTTGCGGGGATTTGATCCTGAGCTTCATGCGTGAGAGTCCACACTATCAACCATGCCTAGACTATCACAATTCTATCAGGTTTGTGGTTTTTATTTATACTAAACTCATGACAACCTTTGACAACCTTTATAAGAGTTGCAAAAACAAAATATGATGTTTAAAAATAAGGCTCAGTCACCTGAGCCGCAAACAGCTCAAAGCCTTCCCTGTAAACAATCAAATACATTCTACAATCATAATGCATCTCATTTCATAGCTATTAGTTCCCTGGCACTTCATTTCGCAGTTCAAGAACCCAATTTCTTCCAATCCACCAAAAAACATAAAAAGAAGGGAATTTTTTTTAGAAACAATGACATCCCATAGCACCAAATGGTAACTAAGCACAAAAAAAAGAAGATAATTACTGTGCATATCCATTTCTCTGAATGTAAGCGACTGTACTATGACAAATTCCCTTCTTCTCTCCTCTTTTTTCCGGGCTTGAGACCGGCAATGAAATGATAAATCATTTTCACTGGCGGAGTTAAAAAAGGGTGTTCACTTGGAACTATGATCAAACATCACAATCACAGTAATAAGATCAAAATCACTATCACAAGAACAATACTAGTATTAGCAAAGGAAATGCACAAGAACTGTGACAACAAGATCCATAATAACAGCAACAATGATGACGAAGACAGTAAAAAAAGATTATAGAAAACACAATACACTACGTACTGACCTAACTTGTGAACTTTTTCTTCTTCCTCTTGTTCTTCTTCTTTGTCGGAACCACTACGATAGGTTCAGCATCTTCTCTTGCGTAACTCTCGCTCTCGTCATCCATTTGTAAGCCAAGAGTTGAAGTATCCACCGGTTGGCAACCTGTGTCATCCTTTTCATTGTATTCCTCTAATTCATGGAAACCCCTCGGTGGTGGTTTCAACATCACATACCAGTTAGATGTATCTGACTCTCGAGAATATAAAACTTGCCGCGCTTGTGATGCTAAAATGAATGGGTCATTACAAAATTGGTTCTTATGCTGCTTTAAGTTGACTAATGTGAAGCCTTTCTCTACCTTCACACCAAAATAGGTGTGAGCCCAGTCATATCTGAATATGGGAACTTGAAGAGTATGGTAGTCCAATACCAGAATTTCTTCTAAAACACCGTAGAAACCAGTGGTTTCTGACTGTCCTGCAACTAAAGTTTTTGATTCAATAGAAACACCACTGTTTTGTGTGACTCTTCGAACATCCTTCGTAATAAACCTAGACCCATTGATTAGAAAGCCTTTATATGACACGCAGTTTTCTAAAGGTCCTTTTCCCAACCACTCTACCGTGTTTGATAATGACATGCCTTGTTCAAGATGCATGTAAACTTACAAATGCATACTCAGAACATAAAATTATAACTAAAATAGTTATCTGAGCATGAGAAGACATATTTATAGCGATGATGTGCCTAACATGGATGGTTCTAAGTGACGAAATCAAACAAAATATCTTAAAATAGGAATTAACGTTTGTGTAATTTACTTTAAATTATAATAACAATAATTATAATTGCGTAAAATAAAAGTAAATGACACAGCAAGATTTTGTTAACGAGGAAACCGCAAATACATAAAAACCCCGGGACCTAGTCCAGAATTGAATACTCTCAGAATTAAGCCGCTATACAAAATCAAACCAAATTCGTATAGTTGAGACCCAACAACTAAACCTATAGTTCACCTAGTTTCGTCAGTATCCCTGCGCCTCCAACTTGTTAATAAGTCACGCACTTGGAACAATTCCTTTGGTTCGTATTCCAAACAGTAAAGGAACAACAAATCTTTTCGGTAACAACTCTTTTCAAATAACGTGATTTGAGTTTGACAAAGGCTCTTCCGTTTAACCAATAAACTCCTTTATCGGGTCCTTAGATCAATCTCACAACAACTACCGAAGTAATTGTTAGACTATGCAATCAATACTATTAATCACAAAGAAGTGTATTGATGCCGATCTACTCAACTAATCAATCCAATCTATCACAAAGATAAACCGATTATAGTTGGATCCCTTTCCAGCCGAAACAAGTATTGTGCACACCAAAGATTATGAACCCAAAAAGTCTTCTTGTCTTCAAATCTTCTTTAATCTTCAATCAGCACCTGCACACAATCAACTTGAATCTCTTGTGATCAATCACACACAGAACGGAGTCTGTTAACGTTGGATTATCACAAGACGTCTTTAGTTCTACAAATAGTCTAAAGATCCCCGTCGAAACTTCGATCTAGTTTGAGTGAATCTTATATCAGAAGAGAAGATTCTCAAGCATAAATAAACTAGGTGCAATCGAAGTTCAACAACCGTTAGTCAACCAAATCAATTAAAAACTAATAATAAACTTCAATTATGTAGTTTCCCACCAACGTTACTAATAGAGCTTCTCAATCCAAAAGAAGTCTTTAAACTGAGCGACCGTAAGAGATTTCGCCTAATTAGATTACTTTCCTCTCCGAATAGGCGTCTCCACCAGTAACAACACAACTAGGTAGTTTTGTTGGCTCTGAGGATTAGTTTGCTAGAAATGCAAACTTCAATATTTATAGACAAGGAAGTTTGGACACCAAGGAATTTCCAAAACCGAATATTCTCAAAGATATGCAATAAACACAAAATCGGTTTTCATAATTCCTGTAAATGCACTATCCAAATATTGACTGAAATCCCAATAGAAAAATATATAATCAGTAAATGCACATTACTAATTATTATTTTCTAAAGATATGCATTTAATTGTTGGAGATTAAATAGCATATAAAAACTAAGAAACCTTAAATAAAATATTCTCAATTTATTTCGATCCTGGGATTCTCCTTTAGCTATTAAGGAATATCTTTGAACAATTAATGATAAGAGTTATTGCACATGTTCAAAGTATATCGACATCTTTTACTTTGTAAGTCCTTTTTCATAATTACAATCTTGGAAACAATTTGCCACACTTCCAAACAAGTTTAGAATTGGTTCGTCTTTATTCCAAGAACTATGTGATTGATTATCCTATCAAATCACCAATTATGTGTTTCTCGGTTCTACCTCCATGTGAGTACTGTGCATAGTCACGCTAGTTACCAAAATTCGGTTGACTAGGTACTAGGATCGGCTGCCCACAACTTATGGTAACTACCTGTATTCGGTTGCACATGTCCATAGGATCGGTTCCCCCAAAACTACAAACTTGTTGCACATGTTCATAGGATCGGTTCCCCCATCTACTAAAAAAGTGTTGCACCTCTTACAAGGATCGATTCCCTCTTGCAAATTTTTTGCACCTCTTATTAGGATCGGTTCCCTAATGACTAGATAAAAGTTGCTATTTACAAGGCATCGATCATACCATCTTGAGTGATTACTTAAGATCGGTTTCACTAATAAAATTCATACCAATACATAAGTCAGGCCTTGTGAATAGTTTTACCAATATACATAAACAAGTTTATGAGCGGTTATACTAAACACACATATTGGTAATTCAAAATAGATTTGCAATGAATAACAATACCAATAAGCCTAGAGATTTCCCTTTCGATTCACAAAACAAGTTTATGAACTTACTTCCTTTAAAAGAATGTAATACATTGTTTCCTATGATGAAATCTTCACTCATACCCATACATAATCACAATAGCATTCATATGATCATGTCGGTGTCTTATATACAAAGTTTAATGGTTAAGCAATAAACCTCGTATTGTATTCCTTAATACTATGTCTAACTAGAGTTTCATACACAGCTTCGCAGTTATGTTTTCAATATGCACGACTTGAAAGATACGTTAGGGAAAGAAACAGTTCAAGTCAAATATTACTAACCTCAAGAGGAAGGATGATGATGTCGTTGTAGCTCCATACTTCTTCACATTCTTCAAGTCTTCATGTGATAATTGTAAGTCTCATATCCTAACACTTTCAAGCTAACCTATACGAAGTTGACTCTAGTATGTAATCAAGCGACTCTTTAAATGAGTTTTGATTCACTAAAATATGACAACCAAACTTGACATACCAACGCTTGGTGGGTTCAACCGAGCTATGCTCTAACAATCTCCCCCTTTTTCAATTCTAGTGACAAAACTTTTACATCATATGGATAAACAAATTACAAAAATTCATTATACACATACGCTTGATTCCAAGTTCAACAGCACAAAACCTGCATTAAATTCAATCCTTAAATGCCGCTGCTGACATTATAATAACAAAGCTAATACTCCCCCTAAAGGTAAGATAAGTATATTTTCAATCCGCACGTCTTTGTTATTTTCATGTAGTTCCTCATAACTACATATCATATGGTATGTGACTCCCTCTTAGTCTAAGCTTTCACTCTTTTCGTTAGAATAAACGTTTTAGCACAAATGTCCTTTCCCTTAGTGATACCAACTCACAACAAGTCAATATCACTTAGATGATGTCTTTTGATGTGTATTACGACATCGTCTAACATTAGAAACATGCATGACCTTCTCATCAGTAGATAAGGTCTTTGAGAAAGTATCAGAGACACTATTAGATATTGGGAAAAGTTTGCACTTTAATGCAGCATTTTCCTTTCTCAAGGATTTACACTGCTCCTGAGTTAAGAGGAGATCAGAATCTGTTAGAACATTGCTCGGTTGGACCCACCAAGCATTGGTATGTCAAGTTTGGTTGTCATATTTTAGTATCAAAACTCAATTAGAGTCGCTTGATTAAATGTACTAGAGTCAACTTCATTTATGTTATACTAGAAAGTCTAGGAATGGTGAAGAACGTGAAGACGTATCAACTACAATGAAGACATCATCTTTCCACTTGAGGTTAGCGATACTGACTTGACTTGATTCCATTCATATCGTTACTTTCAAGTCGTTCAAGATTGGAAACATAACAAATACGAGGTTATATTTAATACTCTAGCATTGGACTTGGTCATTTTATTATGATCAAAGGGTCAAGGAAGAATATTTAATTATGAGGTATAACATTTAATCTTTTGAACTTCGTAAATGTGACATCGACATAATCTATGTAACTTGTTACTTGATTTTGTATTGGATATAGGTGTGATTTCATCATAGGAAACTATGTTTGATTACATATGTTTAAATGAAGTACATATACGAAACTTGTTTCGTAATCGAAAAGAAACTAATAGGTGTTTTGGTCCGATTTTCTATGAAGATCTATAAGATGACCAATTCGAACTGAAGGTGGGAATTCTGGTAGAACCGATCTTAACTTATGCTGAGAGTTATGGTAGAACCGAACCCTACCTATTTTGGGATACATGGTGGAACCGATCCTAGCTTTTGTTGGGAATCTTGGTAGAACCGATCCTTATCTATATTGGGAGTCTAGGTAGAACTGATTCTAGCTTTTGTTGGGATACATGACGCAATTGTTATATTTTCATTGTTTTGTATGGATTGTTGTGTTTCAATTGTATCTGGTTAAGAAAAACTTTTTCAATTCTGATTTTTATTTTTTCTTAACGAAAAAGGGATCATTTGTTTTAGTCATTTTGATTCCCGATAAGAGTAACTAAGTTAATTCTGATCTTAGTTTAAGCTTGTGAAATTTAGGATTCGATTATTTAAGTCTAGTATATGATAAATCGCTTCCTCTTTAACTCTTTGTTCATCTTAAAATTAATTTCAATTCCTAAAAATATACTGGCAATTTGATTTTTACAAATTTAAATGTCTTATTCATCTTTGTATAAAAATCTATTTACAATATGAAAATCATATTCTTTGTTCTTGTCGAAGATGCAATCTTTGCGCTCTATATTTTTCATTATTATGATATTTTAAGTTTTTTATTCTTCTCTCATTTTGTTATGTTTTAACATATTGATATGCTATAATTGGAAGGTTGAAGTTGAGCACAAGCAACTAAAATTAAATATATTGTAGTGGAAATGTAGAGAAAGGTAAAGAGACAGAGAAAGAGAAGAGTTTCTTATTGATAAGGTTTCCATAGTAGTACATAGTATTCTTTATATACTAGGAAAAGGGAAAACCAAAAGACTTAAAGGGAAAAACAAAAAAACTTCTATATGTGCCGCACATACATGGGCCCAAGGCCCTACAACAATCCCCCTTGTGTGGTCCAAAATTAGAGCTTCATATGTAGTGCTTCACATATAGTCATTCAGAAGTAGTTCTTCAAATGTAGTTCTCTCCTCGATGACCACCGTATCTAAGTCTATTGCCTCATTAAAACCTCGTAAATAAAACCCAGAGGGACAAAACCTGAACTAAGGAAAAAGAGTACAATATTAAGAAAACTTATAATGGAGTTGAACTCGCATATGCTGCCTCGTTAAAAACTTAACAGGGAAAAACCCAGTGGAAAAAAACCTTGATGGAGAGAACAGAGTACAACATGATAAGTCTATAAGTATGTCTTTGCCAAATACCCATACATAGCATCCTTTATATGGTTTATGGGTGATTGATGAAAACCTAGTTTTGATATGCAATAGTAGTATTAATACTACTAGTTGACTTGTGCCGAAAACTGTTGCGATGCAATCCTTGCTTTGTTGTGTTGTTTCTGGCAATCACTTGACAAACTATCGAGTTTCATTTCTTTGATTTTAATAATGTTCAGCAATTATCAATGCGATCTTCGGGTCTTCATCATTTATCATGTAGTTGGTGTAGTTATGGTTGCCTCACTAAAAACCTTGTCCAGAAACGAAAACCCTATGGGAAAAACTGATCTCGATCGAAGAGAAAAAGAGTACAACACAGCTTCAAATTTCAGAGTCAAATATGTCGACATCCCCCTGATGTTGGCATCTCCCCATGATTCCATTCAGAGGAGTTTCCAGACAGTTCCTTTAGTCATATATTTTCCAAAGGTAAATATTGGAAATGACTTAGTGTTAGAGCATTGCTCGGCCGAAATCACAAGTGTTGCTATATTAAGCTTGTTGTCAAATTTAGTTTTCAAAACTATATCTTGATTTCTAGTCTACATTTAGTCAAGTCTCGGACTAGGATAGAAGTGTGTAGTTGAGAATCGGATATCACTGCGTTCTACCATTTGAAGGCGAAGATCAACAGGAGCTCTGGAGAACTTCTTCAACAAAAGGTTAATGAAGACTGAACCACCTATTTCACAAGTTTTCACCTTTCTATCTTTGAGACATTGACGCATGACTAAATTAGACAGTACATGCATAATAGAAATTTCGAGTCAAGTTTATCTTGAATATTGTTCTCGAAATATGACTAAGTGTTGATGGTGGTATTTAGTTCAGGGATAAAATTGTAAAACCCTGTATTTAATGCGTCATCATTCTGCAAAGAAGTTGATCCATTTAAAAGTGATGAATGCCCAGGTCTCTTTACTTACATGTGTATTGAGCAATTCAGTATATTTATATGAAATTTATCCAAAATGGTGCGTGTAGCAACAATCCCAAATATTCTGTAAATTTCTGAGTATTTATTCTATGCCATGTTCCCCAGTTGAACTCTTAATACTGACATGACATGACGACTAATGCTCGCTCCCAGCCGAGTAGCATGAATCTCCCGAAGTGTCAGGATTAAGATGTGTGTGGAAGTACTCAATCAGAGGAATGCAAAGTTATGCTGCACTTTGATATTAAATTAGTGATTTTTTTTGTATCAGTATGCAAAATTCACCAAAGATTGATTGATTTTGCGGCAACCCGCAAAATTCAGTTCTTTAACCTAATTTTACCAATTCGTAAAAATTAGGTTTTTTGCGCCCTGCGCGATAGTTCGAACCCTATTGGTCGAAACTAAACCTAGGCAAACTAGGAAATTGATCCATCAGGTAGGATCTTACCAAAAATCAGAAAACAAGAAATAAAGAGGAATTGCGTCAAGTAAGAGTAGCGGCAAAAGAAGTCGTGGCCGCGCCACTTGGCCGACCGATTGGCTTCAGCAGGCGCCACTTGTGGCCGGATGGCCGCGCTCCATGTTGCTGCTTGCCGGCCCCCTTTCCCATTGACCAATCAGATCGCTTTAAAAGCGCCACATGCACTTTCAATTAAAAGTGGAAGTTGGTTGGTCGACGCACTTAATTCCTTAAGGAATTGGACATAGGCTTCCCATGTCAGTCTAAAAACGATCGCAGCCACACGTTTTGGCCGTCTGGTTTATCAAGCTTAGCCGCTCCCTGACGCGACCAGACAAGCATCATCAGGCACACCGGTGAGCCAACTAATACTTCGACCAATCAGATCCCTTCAAACTCGCCAACAGAGCCACTAATCGATTACCCAAAGTTAGTTGGCCGCGCGACTTACAAAACCCTAATTTCTATTAAGCATAATTACATTGCTGCCGCAAAACGATCTCGGTCGTCCAGTTTCGCCAGCCGAATTGGCAGGCCTAGATTCAATTCCGATCGACGGACAAGGCGTGGATACGCTCACTAGTGGCCCGACTATAGCGCTGGTCGGACGAATGGTCCACAACATGCCGCCAAAACCAAAAACCGTTGGCCCAAAATGGGTTGGACACACAGCTTTTAAAACCTAAATTGAATCAACGACAACCATTAACTGCCGCAAATCATCTCGGCCGCCCAACTTCGCCAGTCGAATAGGCCGGCCTAAATCCTATTTTAGGCGGCCAACAAGATGTGGCCGTGATCACCGGCCACCCCCTTCCATAAGCTGTAATCGGTCAAGCCGCTGCTTGCCTATATGACCCCCAAACGGTCGCCCAAAAGTGGCTAGTCGCGCTGCATTTAGGAATTTTAATAAATTCAACAGCAGCTATTAACTGCCGCAAATCATCTCGGCTGTCCAACTTCGCTAGCCCAATTGACCGGCCTAGATGTAATTTTAGGCGACCAATAAGATGTCGCCATGATTTCCAGCCGTCACTCTCCTATAAGGACCGACCGACCTTCCTTTGGCGCGTGTGAATGGCTCCTGGCGGCTTCCCGAAAATGGTCGGTCACGCTCCTTTAAGACATTAAGCTCCGCGACTAACTTAAATGAGCTTTACATAACGATGCTTCACGAGCATCAATTATTTTTGAGTTGCTTGCTTAAAAGCGATACTTTATATGCATTGATTATAAACGATGTTTTATAAATATCGATTTCACAACTAATTTAATTATTTGACTTAAAAGCATTACATGCTATTTCTTGCGGCAAGTCTCATGATTTGACTTGCAACTTATGACCACCCGCCGCCTGGCTTGTGCGTGATTGGTCAAAATAATTAAGTCTTGCAAACAAGACCCACTCAGCAACCTGCTGCATATTTTCCACGAAAATACTCGAGACATAAAACATATCACAAACTGGGGGATGTTCATTAGGGTATTGGTTTGGCGGTTTACAGCGTGCGGCGTGCAACACGCCCATTACAAGAAAGTGTCAGGAAAGGCGGGCAGTTAGTGATGATAGAGAAGTAGTGGGACGAAACCACCTAGTCTTCCCCTCATAGTGGAGACGTGGTTTTTTCCACCCTGCACGATCCCACTCCTCCATCACTCAACTATTCCCAGTTCCTATGAGATCAGGGTGCGTGCAACTATGACTGATATAAATAGGTTTTCAACCTATTTCAACCGAGAACGGGTATCAACACAAGTATCCAGAAGAAAAAAACACCAAGAACTGATAGCTTACATTCTGCAAGCCAGTTCCATATTCTGATACAAGTCATAAAATAACCACACCTCCAGAGTTAACCATACCGATCTCAACACCGTCTTCGCTTCCCTCCCTAATATCAACCCTTCTCCTTCATTTTGTGACCGAAACAAGACTGGAACGACCATTTCTTAGTTTAGGCCAGAATTGTACAGATTGATCTCTCGAATCTAAAGTACTCCCGTGCAGTACATTTATTTAGGTTTTGAATTCGTTTCTCATCAACACACCCAAATTTACCAAAACCAGCAGAATCAGTTTTTACCCCAAAACAACTGGCGACCACAGTGGGAGATTAATCTCTCGGTTGCAATATCAACTTTCAATTTTATTTCAATCTTCTCAAATTTAATATGGTGGATCTTAGGTCTGGGTCAGTTATCGATCCTGATGCTGCTGGCGCTGATAATACTCCTGGCACCACTATCCCTGCTATTAACACCAATGTACCGCCTGCCAGCACAGTCAACACATCTCATGGTGTTACACCCTCTAACACTAACACCAGCAGTGCCGGAAACATCCCCTCAAGTGTAACACCTCCTATCACCATAGCCAGAGCCGTTGCTACTCCTAACATTTCTTCGAGCGTGACGCCCCCAATTGTCACCAGAGTTGCTACCACTTCTTCGTTAGGTCGAGAGACTGGAGGAGCCAGAGGAAACCAATCTCCTATTACTATTGCCGATTTGATGGAGAGACATGAAGTTCTTGCCAAAGCTCAGACGGACATGGCTACAACTCAAAAGGAGGTACTCACTTTTCTCAAGACGCTAACGTAAAGATTACCGCCAGAACCACCACGCCAACCCCAAATGGAGCAGGCAAGGAACACTTTCATGACTCCTCGCGCGAGCACTTTAACATGGCGTATCTTTATGGATGAAGAAGTTCATGTAGCTCCTGAATGACAGTCAGAAAGGAATCAACAATCAAACTTTATCACACGAGAGGACCTGGAACGACTCCTCCAGAATCGAGGCATGGAAAATCCAGCTACCATTCATCAGTACCAACCTCCTTATCCTCCCGACGTGCAAAGAGTTCCTCTTCCAAGAGGATATTCTTCTTCCCAGTTCTCCCTTTATGACGAAACGGGTAACGCTAGTGAACACATCTTTCATTTTTTGGAATCACTAGGGGAGCATAAATATAACCATGTCCTCCGCCTGAAAGAATTGTCAAAATCACTCACTGGAATGGCGTACACCTGGTACAACAACATTGCACCAAACAACATAGCCAATTGGTGTGAAATGGTTACCGCTTTCTACAACATAGCAAATCACCTTGTCAGACTTGGGAAGGATGTTTCAGCGAAACAACGAACATCCAAATGATTATGTCAAGAGATTCAGGATTCAAGCGCTAGACTGTCATGACCCAAATGTGACTGAACATCAATTGGTGGAGCTGTGCATTAATGGCATGGTACATGTTGTAGATGGGGAAAAACGATTTGCTGTTTTTGTAGGGAATGGAGAGATGACCGTGTGGACGGAGGCTCCTCAACCGAGCAAACTGCCTAACCTCAAACAGATGCACTGCACGGGAGTGCTTTGAGTTCGAGAGATCAATCTGTAGAACTCCGGCCTAAACCAAGTCAATGGCCATTTCTGAGTCAATTCGGTCACAAAGAGGGAGATGGGTTGATCTGTAGGAGGGAAACTGAGAATTATGGGATCAATGATGATCAAGGATTGTGGATGTGTTGAAGGTTTCTGCAAGTATGTGTAAATAATTTTTGATCGAGAGAACTTGTGTGTAAATGAATGCTGTCTTTAGTCATTGATTCAGAACCTATTTATATTGTCAGAATAGCAAACACCTTGATCCCAGTAAGTGTGACGGTTTCTTGAGTGAAAGAGTGGGAAAGTGGGAGATCGTGGTAAAATCAGTTCCATGTCGTGCGGAGACTTGGTTGATCATCCACCCACTACTTTGCTAACTCCTTCAACCGCTTGCACGACTTACTCATATTTCTCATCGAGGATGAACACACGTGATGTAGGACGCCAGACCAAAACCCTAACTGATATCCCCCGTGTGACGTGATTGATGTCTCACGAACGTGGAGTCTGCAAAGCAGACGTGTATTTGATTAGTCGTTGACTTATTAGACAGTGAGTCTAAGTTTTGTTGAATTGAACATGAGTGACGAATGCTCAGTGATTCATGGATTGAGACGTACAGTTCTTATGTTGATATTGCCCGTCTGAGCAAATGTTGTAAATTCGAGCAACTGAGCAAGTATTGCTCGATTCGACGAATTACTGAATATTGATAGTTGGATCAATATTCGATCAACTGAGCAAGTATTGCTCGACGAATTACTGAATCTTGATAGTTGGATCAATATTCGAGCAACTGAGCAAGTATTGCTCAACGAATTACTGAATATTGATAAATTACTGAATATTGATGGATTGATCAATATTCGAGCAACTGAGCAAGTATTGCTCGACGAATTACTGAATATTGATAGTTGGATCAATATTCGAGCAACTGAGCAAGTATTTCTCGACGAATTACTGCATATTGATAAATTAATGAATATTGATGGATTGATCAATAGTCGAGCAACTGAGCAAGTATTGCTCAATTCGATGAATTATTGGTAACGTGACCCAATAAAATATTAATTAAAATATTGGTAGTCTACCAAATATTATATAATTAATCAGGATGTCGATTACTAGATCAACATAAAATTATTAGCGTTTGAACTTGCTCAAAATTATGATTTGTGGAGCGTTTGTTCGAAACCCAAATTTTTGATCAATTGTTCGTCAATTGATGAATTGCTGAAAATATGTCATGAGTGAGGGAGGGACCGACCACATGGGATGATGGACGACCATGTGGTTCCCAAGTGCTCGAGTGAGCATGCACCAGGGTCCTTAGTTGACCGGTTGGTGAAAGAATGATCAAACCCTGGTGTTGATCATTTATTAGAATAATGCTCATGCGAGCGTTAGGTGATAAAACCTAATTATGGAGAAGTGAGGGACCGACCAAGAGAGCATGAGACCGGACCTTGGTGGTTGTGGGACCAGCTGTTGGTCGTTTGAGCAAATCCCAAATTGGTTGAAAAGAGTTTGGACCCAATATGAGCAATGGAGCAAATTAGGTCAAAATCATGAAGATGTGTGGGACCGGCTCCTTGCGAGCCCTAGGGCCATCCTTGGTCGGTCAAGGAAGCATTCCCGTGTCACCATAATGCCCGTATATCAATCCTGAGAGTTTTGGTATTTTCTGATGTGCGTTTGAGCAATATTTTGGATTTTCAGAAGAGTTTGATCTTTGACTGAAATTCTTGATTTTTACTTGAATGAGCGAGTAGAACTTTGCTCGTTTGATCAAATTTTGTGAGAATATTAAAATAATAATATTTTAATATTTGACATGAGTAGCCTAGTCGGTCACGTGACCATTTGACTTTTTGACTTTTTGGCTTTTTCATGGTTTGAGCAATATTTGAGAAAATATGAAGAAACCATGATTTTTGCTCAAACGGAGGAGTTTCATGAGATGAAGGAAATAATAATTATGAAAACAAGGGACTACAAGGTGTGGGACCGGCCACGGTAGGGCATGGCCGGCCGGCTAGGAAGCCCGGTCCCACGACACTTTCCCTATTTTTATTATTTTTCATGAAACCGTGAAAATATGGAGAAACCGTGAGTTTTGCTCAAACAAGGAAAGTTGCTCGAATGAAGGAGTCCTCATGAGTTCATGAAAATAACAAAATAAGAAAATAAATAAAGGAAGAGGCGTGGGGGACCGGCCGGTGGGCCCGGTCCTTAGGCGCCTCTTTTATATTTTTTATAATTATTTTATCTCTCCTATTTTGTGTAGGATTCCTCGTTTGTCCATACTTTCGAATGCTCATTCGTGCATTTGGGTGCTCGTTCATGCATCGTCGTTGAGTACACTTGCACCATTTTCTTAGGGCTTATTCGGTGATAGTCCAGATGCCCAATTGAGTAATTATTACTAATTCATGAAATTCAGCGGAGAATGATTCATGAAACGGAGTAATAAAAATGAATTGAGTATCTATTACTAATCTATGAATCCAGCCGGGGGATTCAGGGAATGAAGTAATGAGATAAAATGGTTATCTATTACTAATCCATGGAATCAGCTGGGGATAGCCATGGAACGGAGTAATGAGATAAAATATATTATTTTCTAGGAATTCAGAAGAGATATGAGATAGTTGAAGCATCATCCCCGTTCTGAAAAGTGCATAGTCAGGAAACAACGTGCAGCGTCGTATCCTGAAGGCGTTTAGCCCTCCAGCAAACAATTATGTCCAGAGAGCCACATGAATTTATACACGGTCTCTCTACATAGTCTGGGCACAACGAGTATCGCCGACGTCCTGAAGGCGTTAAGCCCTCCGACAAACAATTATGTCCAGAGAACCGCCCAATCGTTCTTCTATGTAGAGGGGGGTCTCTCTATGTAGTCAGGGAACATCGAGTATCGCCGACGTCCTGAAGGTGTTAAGCCCTCCGACAAACAATTATGTCCAGAGGACCGCCCAATTCTATTATTCTACATAGAGGGCACGATAAAATGCATAACATCGAACGCTCAGCTAGTGGGAGGCCTTTCGAGAAACATATTCATCATGGCTCTAAGAGGAACTCGATCAGAGATCGTGAAACGGTTCACGAATCGTAAAATATGAATCGTCACATGCGCTCCTGAAGCCGGGTCAGAAACATGAAGTATCATGATTTTACGATTTTGACCTTTGTCGAAAATCCACCATCAACATTAAGTCCCCTGCTTAGGGAGGGACAATCATGTTCCGCAGTAAGCATTAGATGGTGATTTTCCAGTCGACGAGATAAGCAGTTGAACTCGGTCGTACAAAGGTATTTTCAGAATCCTCGATTTGCTCCAATGGTGTCATGTACGAACAAATAATTACATAAGGACCCTGATAGTATGATAGAGCATCATCCTGCGAGTACGGAGAGATGAGGCACTGGTGATTTTGATAGTCGAACATCCAGTTTTGGTCGGTTTAGCATTTATGGGCCCGAGCCCAAAAAAGGAAATCCATGTTTATTAGGTTTTTGAAATAAATTTGATATAAAAGGGAAGAGACTCTAATTTTTTCTAAGCCGACCGTCCACCTTCCCCTTCATCCCTTCACGCCTGAACAGAGGAGGAAATTTTTCGCCGGATTTCAGTCGCCGCCGACCGTCACTGACCACCGTCCGACCAAGTTCCGGCCGGCGCTGACCAGGTAAGTCTGATTATTTTTTTGCTGTATGTTATTCATGAATCGTTGATAAAACAAAACTTCATATTGGTATGCGTAGGTTTTATGAAAATTGTATGTTTTAGTAAACATCGTCTGTCCGTCGGTTTGGGAAACGAACGATAATTCTTAACATGAAAGAAATGTATATATTTTTGAATAGACATGGTCTAGTTGCAGTAGAGAAAATTTTGTTTATGAAGTTCCATGGAAATCAGAAATTTTATTTTCAAAGTAAACTTTCACACAAATACTTTTAGGAACGTACGTTCTCGAATTTAAAGTAATAAACAATAATCTCTAGTATTATAGAGATTTTTGAAATAGACCTGCACCTCATGATAAAATTTATTTGGAATATGTGGACCTTTACAAAAGTATAAAAGACCCTCGTTTCATAGACGAACGCTCGTTTGAGCAAAACAATTAAATTTTTTTTTATAAATAACTCACGTAATTTTTTATTTTTTTTTATTTTTTTTTTGCGTGAGTTTTAAAAAGAATTTTGTTAAAGAAATCAAATTTTGACTTTTGAGTAATTGTTGGAAGCAAACAATTGTATGTGATGAAATAATGTCTGTATGAGTTTTGTGATTTTATAGTGTGTGTACACACGACAGAAAACCAGTGAATGTTCACATGAAGGGATTATGTGAATTATTCATAATTTCGTGAAAACTCAGGTGTTGACTTTAAATAATGAATTTTGCTTGTCTTTGCAGGTCTAAAGAAGCGAGCGAGTTTCGAAGTTTTTACGTTATCACTACAACTAGCGAAACAGTAAATAGGTAAGAGTTGAGAATTACCATTTTTGTAGACACTGATGTGAGCATCATAATTATTCTGTTGCTTTAATTCCATTAAGTTGATGAAATTTGTGTATGGATGTCACAACAATTTTGCAAAGATGACCGATTCCCATGGTAGTGCTTCTGAAGACGATGTTTCCAGAGAGGAATCTTCTGGAGAGTATGCTTCTACAGATGTATCTTCCATAAATGATGATTCTGGGACTTCCAGGGAAGAAGAGGAAACTCCTATAACTAAGAACATTCCAAATACTGATGAAGAATTCTTTATGTTTCAGTATAAACCCGAAAAGCGTCCCCCAGGTTCCTCGTTTCAGCTGCTCATAAATCCCAGAAGTACTACTCAGAACAAATTGGTATCTCCTCAAGCAATAACTTGATTCTGCCTGCAAGGGAGACACAATTTGGCTTCACATGTAAAATTCAAGCTTTCCCGAAGACCTTTGACAGATTTTTCCGGATGGGCTAGACATATATTGGGTTACAGCCGTGTAAGGACTATGCTGGATCGTGCACAGGTGACACAAGCCATTCAAGCAACTGGGGATTTAATCATTCATCATGATATACGAGGTATGGTGGATTTGCTTGCTCGTTGGTGCATTTCTACTCATACTTTCATATGCAGATGGAGAGAATTCACCATCACTTTGGAAGATGTAGTCGCTTTATTGCATCTCCCGATTACTGGTAATTTCCCTAAAGAGCTCTCAGCAGAGGAGACTGCAATATCTGACGTATTGAAAGCTACGATGCATGATTTCAACAAGTCACCAAAATTTTGCTCTAATCGATGGTTGAAGCACTGGTGGCCGAGAGATGGAGTTCCTGAAGAACCTGTTGATGGTACCTTAACCATTGCTGCTTTCTTATGCTTGAGGCTCTCCCGAGACGTTCTTGAAGATAGTGGACATTTGTTGAAGATATTTGTGATTCCTTTTGCCATAAAGATGGCCAAAGGTGAGAAACTTCCTATCGGTAGTCTGTTTTTTTGTTCACTGTTTTCCAATTTAGACTCCTTAGTCATAGACTCCAGCGTTTCCAACGGCTTCATGAAAATTGAAACATATGCTAATACCATGTTCCTCCAAGCTTTGATGTGGGAGCACCTTGAGAAATATGCCCCAATTCCTCGTAGCGTCTTGTGGTGTGTTTTGTAGTTGTAGTGGTAAAAAGATTCGTTGCTCGAACTTGTGAAGGATTTTTTTAGACTTAAATTAAACTCAACAATTCAAATAAGTTATATCAAAAATATAAACAAAACACCGAGACTATGGATTCCACCGTTGACCAATTAAGTGATAAACTCTAATCAATATTCATGCAATTTTTTCTTTTAAAGTGATTCTAATATTTTGCCTCTATTAGATTTTTGAAGTAATAGTTGTAAACACAAAGCATGAAACATCAAA
>JAJJMB010000610.1:0-18359 GCA_023531105.1 Papaver atlanticum | reverse complement strand
AAGATTAAGTCTATTGTATGTCATTGTGCAAATAGTGATGGAAGATAGAATGAATCTTTGTTTATTCCATAGTATTGATCTTCCCCGATCCATATCTTTTATGTATATAATGTGCTGCTCCGTAAGTTCTCTTATGTTGAGCATTTCAAATTGGATTAATCATGGGTTCTCTTGTGGTTAATTTAGTTGAGTATTCCGGTTGAATTAATCATGGGTTCACTTGTGGTTAATTCAATTGAGTATTTTGGATATAAATTCATATTCTTATATGGGGGAGAGTTCTTATTGTACAAGTAAGGTCGCTCTTGTTGTTCTTTCGGGAATGACATTTTATGGGGGAGAGTTCTTATTTGAACTTTTTCTTTATTGCCAAATCTTTGTGGGGAGTGCGGATGTGGAATATTATAGGGGTTATCTTGTATCTTTATAAACTCCTTGATGAATGCATTTATTTTCGACTATATGATTGTATCAAAAAAGATGATATATGCTTTCTTTTGGTCATGAAATGTCTCTATGGAAATTTCATTAGGATCCCACTAGTTTTCGTACCTTTGCCAATTTTATTGACAAAAAGGGGGAGAATTAATGTGTAGTTCACACTACAAATAAATATGGTTTTCAGATCATTATGTAAGGGGGAGTGGTTTCCATGTGAGATAGAGTATTGACTAAGAGGGAGTGATACATATCACCATGGTATTGTTGTCAAAGTTGTGATACAATTGAACTTTGATGATGTGTAATAATACTATGACACTGTGTAACAATGATCGTGAGCTTTTGTTTTCTCATTGTTATGGCTACGAATTTTCAACAACGATGATGCTAAACTTACAACCTTTGGAATCATTGGAGTACTTGGAAGTGATGAAGATTTCGAGAAATGTTGACGAACCAAGGGGATCTTGCATGTGGAAGAGAAGCTGCAAAGTTTATTTTTTGTATTCCATATATATTGATAGTTTTGTCACTAAAACTGACAAAGGGGGAGATTGTTAGAGCATTTCTCGGTCGAACTTGCAAGCGTTGCTATCTCAAGCTTGTTGTCAAGTTAAGTTGCCAAAACTATAAGTCTTGATTTCTAGTCTACTTATAGCTAAGTCTCGGACTAGGATAGAAAGTGTAGTTGAGCTCTAGACTCCACGTCGTTCATCTTTACAAGTGACGAAAGTCATGTTGGTTATTTCAATATCTTGAAAATCGCTTTGATGAAAAATAGTGTGTTAATAACCACTATTTAACATCATCTAAGAATGTTTCAATGATTGAAATAAAGAGTTTAGAACATATACCCATCATTGGATATAAGCATATAATGTGTTCGCGCATTAGTGTATAAGTCCAAAACCGGGAACGAAATGTATGCATACTTGTGTGTGTACTAAATGGTTGATGGAGACTGGGTAATTATGCGTACCCGTACGCATACTGGCGAAAGTTCACGTACATGAATTTCTGCTGAGTTTGGAAATCAAAACCAACTTAATCCGGTTACCTAAGTATACGTACCCGTACGCATACTGGCGGAAATTTCATGTCAGTGAATTTCTGCTGAGTTTGGAAACTTATCGGTGCCTAATAATGCATATTTGTAGATCTTTTTGTTGTCTTTTATCACATCTTTAATGCCTTCATGTTCTATTTTGCGACAAATCTTGTATCATGAGCATATCTCCTTTAATGGATAATTTCGTCGGAATAATCTCTTTTTATGTTATGTTGTAGGTGGTTTGAGTAAATGGTACAAAAGGTTACCGGGACTGTGTAATGGGAGCGTAAGAGGAAGTGGGAGTGTCGCACCGCTATACTAGGGAGCTGTTAGCTGAGCATGTGCAGAGCTTAACCTACCAAAGTCAATGGAACAACAGTTGTGGTCAAGGAGTGCAAAAGTTAATCAAATCTGATCAATGGTCTAAAGTTCTCAGATCATGTTTAAAGTCAAGAAGGTCAACAATCTCACCCTTGAACATCTAAACAAGATGCACATGCTTAACACTCAGTGAACCCCTTTACTCTTTCCCCTTTTCATTCCCAAAATCAGAAAATAATAATAATAAAAAACTCATCTTCTCAAAACCATCGACACTACTACCCATACCCTCTCAACTGCACCTTTTCTCTTTCATGTTTCAACTATGCATCCATGAATACTTCATCACTCTTAAATTGCCAAATCTCTTTATTATCAAATCACTTGGTTTTCACCTCTCCTACCTCTCTGTCCATGCACTCGATTTATGGTACCATATATAGTTACAAGGAAGAGAAGAAATCTGAGATTGAGTAAAGTGAAGATTGTCGTATGAAATCAGTTTGAAGACTCTCAATTGCAGCATGTATATGACGTCAATGGAGTGGTTGAAGGTTGTGGATTACATCTCAGTTGTATTTGGTGAGTGAGTGACATCTCAAATCCCTAATTTCAATTCATAATTTAAGTTGTACTGTTGAGAAACAAAAAACCCAATTTAGGGTGAAATTGATGTATAAATAGGGGTGGTCTTTCTGTTTTGGGGGTATCCAAGTGAGAAGGATCATAAGTAGAAAATCAACTGCAACCTATCTTCTCAAATAAAAACCGTCCTTGGTAGAAATTAGTTGAACAAAAATAAATTTGCATGAATGATTTTATCTATCTTTGAATTTCATATGTCTCCTGTTTTTGCTATGTTCTAAGTTTATAAGCTAGGGATTAGATGAAGCCCTTAATTTAACTCTAGGATATTTGTGCTGATGTTATTGTTCTTGTTGTGCTTGAATGATTAAGGATAGATTTAATCTTGTGTTACAACATATTACTTTAACCTTGTTTGTTATGCAACCTAGGTAGTCAGAATAATTCTATGTTGTACCTCAACTTGTGTTTAATTGATTGTTGTTAATCTGTGATTAGTTATGCTGTAGTAAGACAACTAATGCTAGGGATTAATTCCTTAGTTGATGTTAAATCATCCATCTGAAGATAGCCTTGGATATGCGGCTGACTCGAATCTTCCCCGCTGTCTACTATAAGGAAAAATAATAGTTTCATTAGCCGAATAATCTGGTTTAAGTGGTGAATTCAATTTCCCTAGTTCCTTCTCTTATTTCATTTACATTTCTGTTCTTTAGTTTAAATCTCATAAAAAGAAATTATCTCGTCGTATCGACAACCCCCTGTTTGATCTAAATCAGTATAGCAAGACCTAAAAAAAAACTTTGCACCCACCAAGTCCCTGTGGATCGACTTGTGCTTTCCCTGTGTTACATTAGGACACTGTGCACTTGCAGTTAATATAATTGTAGGCTTCTTTTAGTCCTATCAGCCATTGCCGGGGAGTCGGTAGCAGTGTAGTTGATCTGGAGTTAACTAAACTGGTTTTTATTTAGTCTTGTATATATGTGTTTAGGTTCTGTAGTTTTTCTGCTGGGATTATTAAAACTGAGTTGATTCAATCCATCTGTAATTTCTCATATCCTATGGCTGTTTAGCAAATTTAAGTTGTTTTCTTTTACTTTCTTAGTTTACAGTAGTCATATAGTATCTTATCCTGTTAGTATTTGAGTCACTCAACTGTTGTGTTCTTTTTACTCTTGATAGTCTTATCTTAGTAGTGTAACCTATCTGCTATATAACCTGCATCATCGTCTTGAACTGTAAATTCTGTAGGTTGAGTCTAGTTTAAGTTAGCTTCATCTTTATTCTATATTCCCGTAGTTTCAGTCATTATATATCAGTCTGTTGCATTCCGTAGTTTTAGTCTGCACTTTAGTGTTAACATTAGCTGTAACTTTCAATTTCAGTCACTCCATAGTTTACACCATCTCAGCACCTGCAACTTTCAGTTTGTTGTAATACTAGCTTGTAAGTCATCTTGTTCTTAGCTGTATTTTGTTCTATATTTCTGTAAGTTCAGTCAATGTAAATCAGTCAGTTTCATTTAGTTGTCTTTACCTTAGTGGTTGTAGTTAAGTTTTGTATATAAACTTGTTTAGATTTTAGTTATTGGTATAACTGAGGTTTTTAACTCCATCTGTAATATATTTCCATCAATAAGTTAGCCATTACTTGTTTCTATCATTAGCACAACTTAGATTTTGTTAGTCTAATTTTAGTAGTGTGATCCATTTGTTCATATAATCTGCACCTTACTTTTACTATTAGCTGTATCTTTTTATTTTTTATTTTCATTTTCTTTCAGATTAGGTTACCTGCATTTTCATTTTGTAGCATACCTTTTTTATTCTCCTGCCATCTTTAGTATCACTCTGTTTTGTACTCCATCTGTTATTTAACTTGTATCAGTGCCATGTAATATATCATTGCTGTTAGTTAAAAATTAGTTGTATCCGCATCTTTTTGTCTTTTCAATTCAGTTAGTTGCCTGCATCACTACTTTGTAGTATCATCTCTGTAAATCTGAGTCAGTTGTATCTATTGCTAGTGGTGTTTTGTAGCAAAACCTATACACCTGTTAGATCTCTTAGTTTAGTCATAGCTTTTCACCATCTTCTGTAGTTGTGAATAATTTAACATAACTTAAAATTTTGTAGTTTTTCATAACATTTGCACCTGTAGGTCAAAGCATCTGCAGAAGTTAAGTACATCATTAGTTAAGTAATTGCATTTCATTCCCTTGTAATATATCAATTTAGATATTCGGGCATCTTCAAACTTGTCTGTCATTGCAATCTGTACCAGCTTCATCCTTCTCGACTGTGACTGTTCTGTCACTAACCACTCAGTCTGTTAACAAAGAAAAGAAAACTCTCCCACATCTGAAATTGCTCAGTGTCATGTTATAGATTCTTCTCAGTTGTTAACCATCAGTGATAAACGACTACTTTCTGCATTTTTTTGCTTTTCCTGTACATTTCTGGGTACTGAATTTCTTTTCCTTGAGTTACCAGGTACCTGTAGAACTGAAGTGCAAGCCAAAGAGGAGAAAGAAAAGGAACGAAGAAAACCTGAGTATCGTGCCTAAACCCGGTTTATACCGGCTGTATCGTTCTTGAAACTTGTTATCTGTGATAATTGTGTGAATGATTTAGATGATACCATGTCTGGTCACTGAACTAGTGCTTACTAACCATTGTCGAACTCCTACAACATAGGGTATCTATATGAGCATAATTCTGTGATATCTGGGTAACATTTGTACCTGCTGAAATTGATATATCTGTGTATGCTTCTGTAATATCTGAAATGTTGATAACTGCATGTATGCTTGCATAGTTTAGACACCCATTCACATAAACCCAGGTTCCCATGATTTGAGCACTGGTGCTTTTAAGATCAGTATAACTTGTTATATCAGTGTGCATACTTCTGTGTATCTATTTCATTTCGTCAAGCTTTGCTTCCCTGGTTTGTTCGCCTGCTGTATGTGTTAACGTGCTGAATGGTGTGTCTTCTGGGATATGATTGTTTCTTTTCGTGACCAAACTAACCGTCTAGTTAGAATTCAACGAGAGGACATAGTCGAAATCCCCATTTCTGTCGTAGATAAACCTTACCAACCTGAGACAATGGGTGAAGAGTTAAATCAACCCCGTAGTCTCAAGGATTACATGTACCCGACACAGGCAAGCCAGCCCTCTTGCATTGTTTTACCAGATGCTGCTGGTCAGTTTGAATTAAAAGCGAGAACGATACATATGCTCCCTGTGTGTCGAGGGGTTGAAGCTGAAAACCCCTACCACCATGTGAGAGAGTTTGGAGAGATTTGTGGGACTCTATGTTTCACTCAAATGCCGGAAGTGTCCCTGAAATTGAGACTATTTCCTTTCTCTTTGAAGGAAAAGGCCAAGTCTTGGCCGTATGCCCTGCAGCCACAGTCAATTAGGACATGGGATGATCTTATGAAAGAATTTTTAAAAAAGTTCTTCCCAAATCACAAGACTGCGACCATTTGTCAAAGTCTGAATAACTTTGTGCTATTAGAGGGTGAGACCTTAGCTAAATACCTGGAGAGATTTAATGAATTATTGCTTCAGTGTCCTCACCATGGTTTTGAAAAATGGAGACTTGTGCAAATTTTGTATGAAGGTCTAGATGTTTCCACCCGAACAACAATTGAGTCAATGTGCAACGGTTTATTTATTGACAAAAGTGCTGATGAGTCTTGGACTTTCCTAATCGAAGTTGCTGAAAGACTCAACAGTGGGAGTCCATTCGTGAACCTAGAAAGACTTCCCCTGTAGCTAATATTCATAGGATTGAGTCTGACTTTGAGGGAAGCGCGAAAATCGCATCGTTGGCAAGGAGAGTAAAAGCACTAGAGATGCAGAATAATATGAAACCTTCTGCCACTACTCTCCGTGACCATGTCGAAATGTCTATTTGTGCTGCATGTAACAGTTCTGACCATCTAGTGGATAGTTGTCCAGAAATACTTGCATTTCAGGAATCTAGACTTGAACAGGCCCATGCTTTGTATCAAAAGAAAGAACATAACCCTTATTCACAGACCTACAACCCAGGGTGGAGGAACCACCCTAACTTTTCATGGTCTAAGGGCCCTGTATAAGGGGGTACATCAAGAAACACACAAGGGTATCAACACCCTAGAAACCCCCAGATGCAGTCGTACACACAATACCCTGCTGAGAAAAAATTGTCTAGCATTGAAGAGAGTGTCGGTCTGTTGACCCAAAATCTTTTGCAAATCCAGAAATCGACTGACCAACGTTTTAAAAGTCTATAACTTAAGATGGGTCAAATTTGCGATGCACTGAATGAGAGGGAAAAGGGTAAACTCCCAAGTCAGCCTCAACAAAATCCTAAGAGTGCATTTCAGGAAGGAACATCAACTTGCAATGAGTCTTCGCATAATCAAGTGCACTCTATAACCACTCTTCGTAGTGGTAAAGTTGTTGATAACAATGTAGGAATGCCATAGAAAAATGAGTCTGAATCAGACTCATCATTGCATACAACGCCACAGAAAACATCCATTGTAGAAAATGAATCTGAGCATGTTTGTAAATCTAAAAGTTCTCTGATGTTAATGTTTCTGTGCCATCTAATGTTCCTATTGCTCCATTTCCTTAAAGGTTGGTGCAGCAGAAGAAAAGCACCCATTACAATGAGATGTTATAGATGTTCAAACAAGTCAACATCAACATCCTATTTCTTGAGGCAATTAAGCAAATCCCTGCATATGCTAAATTCCTAAAAGATTTGTGTACACAAAAGCGCAAGCTTAATGTGCACAAACGTGCCTTTCTAACTGAGCAGGTGAGTTCCATCATTCAAAATAAGACTCCACCTAAGTTTAGGGACCCAGTTTGTTCAAAAATTCTTGCACTATATGCGAACATACGTTCAATAAGGCTTTACTAGACCTAGGGGCAAGTGTGAACCTACTGCCATATTCGGTATATGTGCAGTTAGGTCTTGGAGAGTTGAAACCAACACCTATAACTCTGCAATTGGCGGACAGATCCGTCAAAGTTCCTCGTTGTGTGGTAGAAGATGTTTTGATTAAGGTTGATAAGTTCTATTTTCCTATGGAATTCATTGTTTTAGATACTCAACCTGTGCAAAACCCTGACTGTCACATTCCTGTCATTTTAGGACGTCCCTTCTTGGCGACATCCAATGCAATTATTAATTGTCGTAATGGAGTGTTGAAACTGTCGTTTGGTAACATGACTGTGGAATTGAATGTGTTTAATGTTAGTCAACAGCATATGGATCTTGATGATAATGATGTGCATTAATATGATTGAAAGTTTGATTCAAGATTCATTGTCTAACACTTTATCAGTTGATCCTTTGCAAGCATGTTTGGAAAATTTTAAATTGGATCTGTATGATGCTGAATACATTAGTGAAGTCCACTTTTTGCTCGAATCTATGCCTCATATGGACGTCACTAAATGGCAGACTGAAGTGGAACCACTCCCACTTTCTGATTCCAAGTCTGTTCCGTCCCTTGATGACCCACCTAAGCTTGAATTGAAAACATTGCCTGATACTTTGAAATATGTATTTTTAGGTTCTTATGATACTTTGCCTGTTATTATTTCATCTTGTTTAAACATAGAACAGGAAAGTAAGCTTTTAGAAGTGCTTAAGGAGCATAAAGAGGCCTTAGGATGGACCATCTCAGACCTTAAAGGCATAAGTCCAACTGTTTGCATGCATCATATAAATCCTGAAGAAAATGCTAAACCATCCAGGGAAATGCAAAGGAGACTTAATCCTAACATGAGAGATGTTTTTAAGGGTGAGATCTTGAAACTACTTGATGCGGGTATTATATACCCGATTTCAGATAGCAAATGGGTCAGTCCCATTCAAGTTGTGCCCAAAAAGTCGGGCATTACTGTAGTTCAGAATTAAAAGAATAAATTAGTCCCTACTCGTGCAACCACAGGGTGGCGAGTTTGCACTGACTATAGGAAGTTGAACAAAGTAACAAGGAAAGATCACTTCCCTCTTCCATTCATAGACCAAATGCTAGAACGGTTGTTTAGGCATAGTCATTATTGTTTCTTAGATGGCTTTTATGGTTATAACCAGATTCATATTGCACCTGAAGATCAGGAAAAGACTACATTCACATGTCCATTTGGAACGTTTGCTTATCGTCGTATGCCCTTTGGGTTGTGTAATGCACCCACCACATTTCAACGTTGTATGATGAGTATTTTTTCTGACATGATAAATAATTTTCTTGAGATCTTTATGGATGATTTCTCTGTGTTTGGATCTTCTTTTGATGAATGTTTGAACCATCTCACTCTTGTGATGGTAAGATGTAAAGAAAAAAAACTGGTTTTGAATTGGGAAAAGTGTCATTTTATGGTGAACTCAGGCATAGTTCTAGGACATATCATCTCGGAAAAAGGCATTGAAGTAGATAAAGCTAAAGTTGACCTCATTCAACACTTTCCACAACCTCGCTCTGTAAGGGAGGTTAGATCATTTTTAGGTCATGCTGGTTTTTACCGGCGATTCATCAAGGACTTTAGTAAAATTTCAAGATCTCTGTGTAATCTACATGATAAAGATGTTGCTTTTGTATTCGATGATGCTTGTGTGCGAGCATGGGAAGAACTTAAAACTCTTCTTACCTCAGCCCCTATAGTCAGACCACCTGACTGGAAATTGCCATTTGAAATCATGTGTGATGCTTCTGATTTTGCGGTTGGTGCTGTTTTAGGACAGCGCGTCGATAGACTTCCATATGTGATATACTATGCTAGCAAGACTCTTAATAATGCTCAAATTAATTATTCAACTACTGAGAAAGAATTTGCTTGCTATTGTTTTTGCATTGGACAAGTTTAGGTCTTACTTGATAGGGTTTAAGGTCATCATATACACTGATCATGCTTCTTTAAAATTTCTTATTTCTAAGAAGGATGCTAAAGCTCGCCTTATCCGATGGATACTCTTATTGCAGGAATTCGATTTCAAAATTCGAGATAAGAAAGGTTCTGAAAATGTTGTTGCTGATCACTTGTCTAGGTTAAATATTTAGTCTATTGATGAATCTGTGCTGATTAGAGAATCATTCCCTGATGAACAATTGATGCTTGTGTCCGAGTTTCCTTGGTTTGCCGACATTGTTAATTACCTTGCTACAGGTAGAATGCCTTTGCATTGGTCTATACAAGACCGTTCTAAGTTCTTGGCTGAAGTTAAATACTTCTTTTGGGATGACCCATACCTGTTTAAGTACTGCCCGGACCAAATCATTAGGAGATGTGTCCCCAACATTGAACAGAAAGATGTGATATCTTTCTGTCATGACCAAGCATGTGGAGGCCATTTCAGTGCCAAGAAAACTGCTGCAAAAGTCTTGCAGTGTGGGTTTTATTGGCCATCATTGTTTAAAGACTGTCATGATTATTGTGTTGCTTGTGAACGTTGTCAGAAACTATGAAGTATTTCGGAGAGAAACATGATGCCATTACACCCTATTTTGATTGTTGAACTGTTTGATGTGTGGGGAATTGACTTTATGGGACCATTTCCTAATTCTGAAGGTAAATTGTACATCCTTGTCGCAGTTGATTATGTTTCTAAATGGGTAGAAGCAATTGCAACCAAAACAAATGACCACAAGGTGGTACTTTCATTCTTAAAAGAAAACATATTTTATCGTTTTGGCACCCCTAGAGCTATAATCAGTGACGGTGGTTCACATTTCTGCAATAAGTCCTTTGAGTCTTTAGTATGCAAGTATGGCATAACTCATAAGGTCGCAACTCCATACCATCCACAGACCAGTGGACAAGTAGAGGTTTCTAATAGGGAGATTAGGCATATTCTTGAAAAGACGGTTAACCCGTCTAGAAAAGATTGGTCATTACGTTTGAATGATGCTTTATGGGCCTATAGAACAGCATATAAAACCCCTATTGGCATGTCCCCTTATCGTCTTGTATATGGAAAGCCTTGTCATTTACCTGTGGAGTTAGAACATCGAGCTTATTGGGCTATCAAGAAACTTAACTTTTCTCTTGATAAGGCAGGTACTCAACGGAAACTTCAACTCAACGAGTTGGAAGAGCTGAGGGATGATGCTTATGATAGTGCTTGGTTGTACAAGCAGAAAATGAAACTGTTTCATGACAAGCGTATTTTGCGCAAGTCATTCACAACTGGTCAGAAAGTTTTATTGTATAACTCTCGTTTGCATCTTTTTCCAGGTAAATTGCGTTCTAGATGGACAGGCCCGTTCTTGGTGCGCACAGTATTCCCTCATGGAGCTGTAGAACTTGAAGATGTCGCAAATAAGAACGTCTTCAAAGTTAATGGGCAGAGATTAAAGTCGTTCTTTGAACCAATCCCACCTGAAATTGAAACAACCGATCTGGAAGATCCCATTTATGTGGACTGAACTGGTTCACCCTTGTACATAAATCAGGTTAAGGATTCCATTTTGTTTATTTCTTTTGATTTCAGTTATATAATCTTGTTCTCTGCATTGTACAGTTCTGTTGCATGCTAACTAGGTATCTATCTTATCAATTTTACCTTGATGTTTGCTTTCCAAGCACTCGTCCAGCTCTATTTGGGCAACGCTCTTCACATCTGGTAAACTCTTTCCTTATCTCTGCTCTGCATGGTCTTCCTGGTATGATTGCAATTTTTTTGGTTCTTTTTGAACATTGAGGACACTGTTTAGTTTAGGTTGGGGGGTGTAGGTAGACCACGAGAACTTTGTAGTAAGCATGTTAGAACTTGTAAATTTCTATTAAAAAAAATGAAAATGAAAATGGAGCTCAGTTACCTTGATTTGTGATACCTGTGCATGTATGATAACTTAGGGTTCTTAGTCTAGATGATGAGGCACCCCTGATTCTAACACAATTCACACGTGATAAGAAAATTTGCACATGCACGATCTACCAATACATGTATAGCCTCGAGCCTCAGGTGTTTTATCGGTTAAGTAGACTGCCAATCACTTTAGAATGCTGAATGAGACTTGACTAGCTTGTTCTTTGGTTGGCTGGGATAGAAGTTGGAGGATACATTAAGAAAAGCAACCATTGAATTTAACCGGGTGCATCGAAAAGGGCTACCTCTTGCTAAGTATCATGTAATTTTTAATTTTGTTCATAAGTCAACAGTGTTGTCTCATATTTTTGTATTGTTGTTGTTCTCTTGAAGTATTTCATCAGTAAAAAAAAAAGTAAAAATTCAGAAAAAGGAAAAAGGAAAAAGGAAAAATAAAAAAACAGAAAAGAAAAGAATATCAAAAAAATAGATGAACATTTTTTTATATTTAAAATGTTATAGTCAATGTTTATCTCTTGCCTCAAAAATAAGAGAGTAGTCGATGTAAATAAGAGTCATGTTTTGTTATGTGTTGTTAATAGTCTTGTAATAAGCAAGGGAGGGTGTATGCCATCGATGTACAACGCGGGTAAACTGAAATATCACCAACTCTTAGGTGAACATTCACAAATCTCGTAAAGCCGGACAGCTAGCTTGGCTTTGAATTTGGTTCTTAGCTTAAAAACTATCTCTTGGTAATTGGCAGCCATAACTTATGATCATTCTCTAAACATGTGTAGATACACTTTACACTCTTATCACATGTCTTTAGTTTTTCTAGTGCTAGAATTGTGCCTTTGAAAGCTAGATTGACATATTCACTTGCTGTGAGCTAAAACTGAATTGCACATGTCACATTTCATGGAATCTGAGCTTATATTTTGTCCTAGAACTTTATGGGTATGTTCTAAGCAAACCATCACGAGACTTCAACTCGTCCACTAGGGACACTTAGTGGTTTAAAAGGCTTATTGCATTCGCTAAATGCAATCGAGAGACCAACGACAGTGGTATAGGTAGGATTTTCTTAATCTCTGTTTCACTTGAGGACGAGTAAAATTCAAGTTTGGGGGTGTGATTGGTGCCTAGTAATGCATATTTGTAGATATTTTTGTTGTCTTTTATCACATCTTTAATGCCTTCATGTTCTATTTTGCGACAAATATTATATCATGAGCATATCTCCTTTAATGGATAATTTCGTCGGAATAATCTCTTTTTGTGTTATGTTGAGGTGGTTTGAGTAAATGGTACAAAAGGTCAGCGGGACTGTGCAATGGGAGCGTAAGAGGAAGTGGAAGTGTCGCACCGCTACACTAGGGAGATGTTAGCTGAGCATGTGCAGAGCTGAACCTACCAAAGTCAATGAAACAACAGTTGTGGTCAAGGAGTGCAAAAGTTAATCAAATCTGATCAATGGTCTAAAGTTCTCAGATCATGTTTGAAGTCAAGAAGGTCAACAATCTCACCCTTGAACATTTAAACAAGATGCACATGCTTAACACTCGGTGAACCCCTTTACTCTTTCCCTTTTTCGTTCCCAAAATCAGAAAAGAAAAAAAATAGAAAACTCATCTTCTCAAAACTATCGACACCACCACCCATACACTTGTCAAATCTCTTTATTGTCAAATCACTTGGTTTGCACCTATCCTACCTCTCTGTCCATGCACTCGATTTATGGTACCATATATAGTTACAAGGAAGAGAATAAATCTGAGATTGAGTAAACTGAAGATTGCCGTATGAAATCAGTTTGAAGACTCTAAATTGCATCATGTATATGACGTCAATGGAGTGGTTGAAGGCTGTGGAGTACATATCAGTTGTATTTGGTGAGTGAGTGACATCTCAAATCCCTAATTTCAATTCATAATTTAAGTTGTACTGTTGAGAAACAAAAAACCCAATTTAGGGTGAAATTGATGTATAAATAGGGGTGGTCTTTCTGTTTTGGGGGTATCCAAGTGAGAAGGATCATAAGTAGAAAATCAACTGTAACCTATCTTCTTAAAGAAAAACCGTCCTTGGTAGAAATTAGTTGAACAAAAAGAAATTTGCATGAATGATTTTATCTATCTTTGAATTTCATATGTCTCTTGTTTTTGCTATGTTCTAAGTTTATAAGCAAGGGATTAGATGAAGCCCTTAATTTAACTCTAGGATATTTGTGTTGATGTTATTGTTCTTGTTGTGCTTGAATGATTAAGGATAGATTTAATCTTGTGTTACAACATATTACTTTCACCTTGTTTTTTATGCAACCTAGGTAGTCAGAATAATTCTATGTTGTACTTCAACTAGTGTTTAATTGATTGTTGTTAATCTGTGAGTAGTTGTGCTATAGTAAGACATCTAAGGCTAGGGATTAATTCCTTAGTTGATGTTAAATCATCCATCTGAAGATAGCCTTGGATATGCGGCTGACTCGAATCTTCCCCGCTGTCTACTATAAGGAATAAGAATAGTTTCATTAGCCGAATAATCTGGTTTAAGTGGTGAATTCAATTTCCCTAGTGCCTTCTCTTATTTTATTTACATTTTTGTTCTTTAGTTTAAATCTCATAAGAAGCAATTATCTTATCATATCGACAACCCCCTGTTTGATCTAAATCAATATAGCAAGACTTGAAAAAATTTTTTTGCACCCACCAAGTCCCTATGGATCGACCTGTGCTTGCCCTGTGTTACATTAGGACATTGTGCACTTGCAGTTAAGATAATTGTAGGCTTCTTTTAGTCCTATCAGAAACCAAAACAAACTCAAATCCGGTTACTTAAGTACGCATACCCGTACGCATACTTAAGTGTGTTACTTTCTAAAATTGGTTTATTCGTGAACTTAAATATATATAAACTAAGGAATGCATATTTGAAAACCATGGCGATAAAGTTCATGAATCGATTCGAGTGAATCAAAACCGATTTTGCTTCGATTATGTCTTCTATACTTCTATAAGATCTAAGCAATTGAACAACTCTTGAACTAGTTCATTTGAGTCATTTGAACTAGTTATGGTGAAGATGAATATGGTTGATATGAAAGTGCCCATATGGCTAACAATTTGTTTAGCTACTGTTGAACCAACGACTTGTATACGTTTAGGTATGGTTACACAAACCTAAATGATGTATATTTCATTTGTGTATAACAAGCTAAGTTCGATCTAATGGTTGAAAGATATTAGATTGAATCTAATCAGGTTTTCATCTAACGGTGAATATTGAATGCTTTGTTACCAAGGTAACTTAGATTGCAAACCCTGATTTAGAGACTATATAAAGGAGAACTCTAGCAACTGGGAAAGTTAATCCCCACACCTCCTGTGTGATACTAGTTGTATAAGCTAGAGTCGATTCTCCTTTAACCTTAGGTTTCTACCGAGACCCTGTAGGTTAACGACTTGAAGACTTCATTGGGATTGTGAAGCCAGACCCAACTATTTTCTCTGTAGTTGTCTGATTTGATCTTGCTGTTTCTATCGTATTTGAGTATAATCGTAAGATTGGCTTGAGATTAATTTCTCCGATAGGAAAGATAGAAAAGTAGTCACAAACTTCTTCGCCTCATCGTTTTTGATTCCACAATATCATGTTTCGCTAGTCGATTAAGATTACTGTGAGGTGATTGATAATTCAAGGATGTTCTTCGGGAATATAAGTCCGGGTTATCGATTGGTTCCTGTTCACCTTGATTTATCAAAAGATGGAACAAAACTCATAGGTATTTCTGTGGGAGATAGATTTATCTATTCTTGTAGACTTTTCTGTGTGAGACAGATTTGTTTATTAAAGTCTTCGACTTTGGGTCGTAGCAACTCTTAGTTGTGGGTGAGATCAGCTAAGGGAATCAAGTACATAGTATCCTGCTTGGATCAGAGACGTAAGGAGCGCAATTGTACCTTGGATCAGCGTGAGATTGATTGGGGTTCAACTATAGTCCAGACCATAGTTAGTTTGTAGTAGGCTAGTGTCTGTAGCGGCTTAATACAGTGTGTGTTCAATCTGGACCAGGTCCCGGGGTTTTTCTGCATTTACGGTTTCATCGTTACCAACACTCTTGGTGTCTGTGTTATTTCTTTTCTGCATTATATTTTGTTATATAATTGAAATATCACAGGTTATGCGTTGAATCAATCAATTGTGAAATCCGACCTTTGGTTTTTGATTGAAATTGATTGATACTTGAACAATGGTCTTTGGTACCGTTCAAGTTAATTTCTCTTGTATTCAATTAGACTCGCAGATTTCTATATGCTTGAGTAAGGATTGAATCGAGAAATTGAGATATAACTCTTTGATATACTTTTTATTAAGATTTAGTCTGACTGTCTAGTTGATTCTCTTAAAAGTATATTGGAGTTAGTCCATACAGATTTCTAAGCGAATTATTGGATGAGGTTGTTGTACCCCCACTTTTTCAATTGGTATCAGAGCAGGCAAACACCTTAAACCTAATAAATTTGTGTTTGACTGATCCCTAAAAGTCTATCCCTATGGGATTTTTTTTTGGGAAACTTGCTCTTGGCATCTGTAACACACGCCAGAATTCCGTAAAGATTGTTCAAATATTATTTATTAGACCTCTGGTCTCTTGTGATAATCCCGCTTCATCTAAGTCCTTGGAAAGCTTAGATAATGAGGAACAATCTATAGGAAAAATTAAAAATTCTTCTAAGAAGGGTCTCTTGTAAAAACGCAGTCGAAGCTTTAGGATATGAAATATCACTAGATTAACTCTTAATCTTTATGAGGAATACTATCGTAATGGATCAATTTACAAAGATCTATTTAGAGCATTCGAAAGCGCTTTCAAATTCTTAGTAAAGCTTAATTCCTTTGAGAATAAGAATAGTTCTGATAAAATTTTGGTACCTATTAAATCATGCATTCATGATGTACGAACTAGATCTATCTCCAACTCATGTGAAATTGATAAAAAGATTTCTTGTGAGATCGGCATAGGTTCTAATCTTCAGAAAAAGTCTTTTCTTGGGTATAAGAAAAAGGATTCAAAACACTCTATTAATCCAGAGTATCATCTTTACTGTGACACTGTTCACAAAGATCAACCGGAAAATTTTCATGAGAATTTCTCTGCACACTTGGCCTCTTGGTAACAAGACTGGCTATAACCCATCTGTATATAACTTGATGTGGGGCAAGTAACGGTTGACTGTGTTGTTTGGGTTAAATTTTTTTTAAATCTTTTTTTACTTGTTCCTTCCAAGGTCAACTAAAAGTTTTGTAGGCTCCCTACTATTCTTTTATTGCACTATACTGATCTCTTCCAGTGTGCGTACCTTGGATGGTCAACGTTTAAAAATAAAAAATAAAAAAAAATCTTACTTTTCTTTTGTGGGTCATGGTTCGTGAACGGGTCCAAGCCCAATTGAGGCTACATAAGAAGCTGGTACGCGTACCTTTCTTCTCCCTTGTAAAGTCCGCGTACGTGAACTTTTCTAGGGCTCATGTATTTCCTCCATTAAAGCATCTTTGGAGAACAAAAAGTGAAAAGGTTTTCAAGAGACAAATCAAGTAAGTTCTTCTTTCACCTTGTACTCTCAATTTCTAGGTTTTATGGGAAATTTCAAGGTTTCAAAGAAGGTTTCAAAAACTTTGGATGCATCTTCTTCTAGCATGACTCTTCCTCAATCTCAAGACTCTATTAGAATTAGATTTGTCAATGATACTAGTAGTATGATCTTTGAAAGGATTGCTTATAGTGGTTTCATTTTTTGGAAAGAAGTAGGATTTGTTTAGTGGTCATAAAGAAGATTTGATTTGCTTTTAAAAGTTTAATCTTGGAAACATCTTTAATGGTCTTGGTGAAGGTTTTGACACTCTCACAAGGATTTTTTATGCCAACATTCATGATGTTGATCTTGAGAACATGGAATTCAAAACCATGATAAAAACATAGAAATTTCTTGTAGATAGAGAGTTGATATCAAGGATTACCAAAATTCCTTTGGGTAATTTCGCCCCCTAGACCAAGTGATGAAAGGCCATCATATTAAGCCATCTCTCATGGTCTTTGTGGCAAGAGTGTTAATTGGAATGAAAGAAAGTTTCCTAAAAATTATCTTAGTCTTGCTTTGATATCCTTCGGAAAGCTTGGTATCTCTAATCTTTGTCCCTCCATAATTGAAAATTCTCGATGGAGTCGCGAGTTTGCGGAATTGGTCTATTTCCTTGAATTGGGTACCCCAAGTCTCGATATTTGTGGGTTTATCATTTTTCAAATGATCTCGATGACTTCGCCCAACAAGAAGTTAGGCTTCCCTTGCTTAATTGGACAAATTTGTCAAGCACTCTCATTTGCTCCAATTGGAAACTCTCTTGGAACTCCCAAATTCGTTCGCCCATGTACCTTTAAGCGTACGAAGGAGAATGTGTGTAAAAGACAAAGATGTGATTCCCTTGACAACACTTGTGATCTTACCACTTTGAGTCTTCTTCAACAAATTCACAAAGGTATGGTTAAGATCAATTCAAGGGTAAAGTGTGTGCAAGAACAATTGTGTTTGATTGCAACAAAGTTTCCTGAAATCAAGGAAGACATGGATATTATTCAAGGCTCTTGGATAGTTTCAGAAGATGAAGATGATGAGTAATCTCTTTTACTCTTAATGTCTAGGAAAACTTCTTATGATATTTTATTCTTGTGTTTTTAAGAAGATTAACTAGAGTTTACAATAGCCATTATTGTGATTACACATAACTATGTCCAACGTTTTTCATCTTCAATGTTTTTAGATTTATTTGGTTAAATTCTAAAGTTTATTTGGAAGATGATTTTTGCAGTATTAATCTTTATGGTTTTATATATTGCAATTTTTTAAGGGATATGTGTGTTTGCGTCCGTGAACTATGATTGTCCTATACGTTGTCAAAAGTTAAGTCTTCCGTACGTCGATATGCAAGTATTGATAAAAGAATGAATTAACTTTTGACAAAAACAAAAGATAAGCCTTTTATGTCATTATGCAAATATTGATGGAAGAAAGGATGAGCTTTTGTTTACAAAGATTAAGTCTATTGTATGTCATTGTGCAAATAGTGATGGAAGATA
>JAJJMB010000609.1:7477-32874 GCA_023531105.1 Papaver atlanticum | reverse complement strand
AATGTGTGTCCTTAAATCTAGCTGCTTACATGAGTATAAACCTAACAGCATCGTGATTAATAATGGAGAGCTTTAGTTGCCACTTATAAGACTGAGATGCAAAGATAATATTTTAGAAAGATAAAATATGTTTATATCTGGTGTTGAAAAAGTAGAAGAAGAGACAAATGAAGATAATGGACTAACCATTTGAGTGTTTCCTTTGGTCATCACACCTAAAACTTCGTGTGTAGTCGTATTTGTCTTAGGCGAAACAGCAGCGACTTTTGATCCAACCTACGTAGAAAAATCATATGTTAAGAAGAGGAAAATGGCAAGTAGAAACCTATTGCGAGTATTAGTCCGACAGTTAAACTACGAGCCAGAAGTGATTATCTTTTGATAATAATTCCTTCAAATACTACCGGAAAATAATTCATTTCAAACCATATCATCCTTTGATATAAAACAAAAAGATTTCATTAAAGAGAGAATTAAAATCATAAAGAGGATCTCTAAGGATCGGTACGCAGTGTAGATAGTGTTTCTTGGTGACAGTTACATACCACATTTACAAGTTAGTACTATATCTTTACATCTTATTTATTTTTCTAAACATTGCAGGACCTAGCATAGCTTTAATACCTTTGGTTTATGCCCAAGTAAAATAGAAACCACCAATGTACTGGTAATATATTTTCGTAAAAATAATAGAATGAGTGAAAGTGTTGCGGTTGCGGTTGAATTCTTCGTAGAAACCAAAACAATTTTACAGTCAAATACATCTAGATTATATTATCACCATCGCTCCCTACCCATACAAATTCTAGTTGACAATTCTGAATTCCCAAGGTAGTAATCTCCTTTAAACATACTTATGATTTCCAAGTTGTACAATTATTAATCACCACAATATGCAGATACTAATAATTCACATCATACACACAAAACACTAAACCCACTCCTTAAATAGTCACATAAAACACAAATCTTAATCAAAATGGGAACAATTAAACAAGAAATTACTAACCATGAAATTAGTCAAAGCAGATTTGCCAGCATTAGGAGCACCTATAATCCCAACAGATAGAGATTTCTGATCTTCCTCTTTAACAATCATATCTTCTTCTTCCTCTTCAACATCAGATTTTTCCATAGCCGAGAGCTCTTGCAAGGATTTTAGCTCTTCTACTACTCTCATCAGTAGTTTTTGAAATTGATTTCTGCGGGGTCGTGTCTTTACCAAAGATTACTTTATCAGCTTTAACTCGATGAGATTTATCCCATATTGGTTCTTGGGTTGAAGAACCATCTACAACAGCACTTGGTAATGAATAATCACTGCTGTCAAAGGAAGGTGCTGCTTCGTAATCTTCAATTGAATCATTTTCTGACTGAGATTGTGCTGAGTAGAATCGGAAGAGAGAAAATGAAGAAGAAGTTGAATAAATATCGGGGCTTTGTGATGAGAGGGCTCTGAGAACTCTTTATTTTCATTGGGTATTAAGGGTTTTACTACCGACAATTACCCCCTCATTTTCATTTTATTTATTTTACCGAAATAAATATTAATTATGTTTCTTCTTTTTTCGGAATTCATTAATGGTGGGTTTGTTTGCAGAATTCACTATTTCCAGGAATTTATAATCCCATGGGATTACAAATTTTGGGATTCATGTAAACTCCTTGTGTGTTTCGTAACTCAATTAAAATTCCTAGGATTTATAGGGTTTTCTTGTATTAAAGTCTTTTTACAGTTTGGCATTACCCTCAAATCTTAAAATTGCATATATATGGGATTTAGAGTTTAAAAAAAGTGGGTTCATAAATCCCTTGATAAGTTTTTCAGCAAATCTTAGGGGGAGGGGTCGGACTACATATGGGGGATTTGGTGGAAAACTGAATCCCGTAGGAAACATGATTCCAAGGATTCAGGCAACCAAACATAAAAAGAGAAATGTAATTCTACCAAATCTCATGGACCCATAAATTCCACCTTTAAAATTCTACATCCAAACCCACCATAAAGAGACTAACTTAAGGCGTAGCAGCGTGGTTACAATAATAAAGAGATTACATGAAAAATAAAAGACAGACGCTAGAATGCTTGTCCACCGAAAGGTGTTGGACAAGCATATGTTGCCTCGGTAAAAACCTTGACAAGGAAAACTCATAACCAAAGGGATAAAACCTTGACAAAGGAAAAGAGCACAACGCAATGAGTCCTAGAGAAGATCCTAAAACTAGAAAAACAAAGATAACCAAAACATTTGTAATTCTTCAATAACCTAGGGAGCATTCGTTCTCCATCGTTACCCAATGAGTAGTCTTCTAATACCGGCACTATGTAGGATTTCACAAACGAGTTGTGAAAATTAAGCAATGATGCTCGCGATAAAACTATCAAGATGGATTCCTGAGCCCTTCTATCACGAACAAGTCTGATAAAAGTGTCACGACGGCCTATACAGGAAAGAGGTCTCTTCTTAATGATTGAGGATGACGGTATAGCCTTTTCCGCAATCGACGATTTGATTGGTGAGAGTTGCATCTTCAAAAAAATACAACCATATAGAACATAGCCAGTATTGATTTCAGCATCATGTTGTTTCACAGGAGCTTTCATTTTCCTAATCCAAGAAGAAAAGCAAAAGCAAGTTAAAAAGCACAGTAACCTTACACAAACATAATCCATTTTAAAAGAAAAGCTTAAAAACTTGAGGAAAAACAGTAAATGTAACTAACACCAACAGGAAATTAAAGGTAACCAAAGTAAAGATCGCGATAACAAAATAAGAAACTTAAAGCAAAGCCTATGTACAACACAGTTTAAACAGCAACAACTACTAAACTAATTAGCCGTTTTAAAATCTCATCACATGAAAAATATTGTGGTCCTAATATTTATTGAATATCCATGCTAGTGAACTTGAAATATTGGCATCTAGAATACAAAAAGCAAGCTAGTAAAAATCTACACAAAATAAATAAAGAAAGTGAAGAAAGAAAGGCCCCTGAATAGCCGATCCAAACCAACTGCGTTTAAACCACTCCCTTGATTCTTGCGGAGAAGATTTGGATTCGATTGCAATCACCCGACTAAAGGAACTTCAAAATTGATCTCAACACCAACCCCAAAAGGATTAAAAGACACAAAATCTATAAAGAGCTAGCTAGCGCTACAAGCGAAAAGTGAGAAATTGAATGAGAGAAGTAAACAAAAATGTTTTAAGGGGGACTTACCTGGGGGCTGGTTCGATCATTAGAGTTAGGGAATGAAACTGAGGATATATTCTTCATTATTACCGTTATTTGTCAGGCCAAAGACTAAGGCTACTGCGACCCTAACAGAAAACTACTGAGAGTTCTAAAAAATAAAACTAAAAAAAAAAAAAAGACAAAAACAAACACCAGATCGTAAACAAACACTCATAACAAGATATAAAATAGCAAGAAGAGAAACTTAGACAACATTCAGTACAAGCAACATTCAATTTATCATGTTAAAATTCAACACTAATATCAATTCAAAAGGCAGACAGAAGAATAAATATAAGGGGAAGCGAAAGGAGAAGAAGAAACTGAAAATTAAACCAACCAGATGAGAAAGCCGAAGAAAAGGCCAAAATCTACCCAAGAAAGGGTAAAGGATTAAGAATTGAGAAAACAACACCTCCAAAGGAAAAGAGCAAGAAATAATGAAAAAGTACTAACACTTCAAGAACAAAGCAACATATCTTAAGACCAACAAAAGCTATAAATCCATAAGAAGGAGAAACAAGACAAGAGAAGCAGGTCCAAAATCCAAGAGAAGAACAGATAGAAGAAAGAAAATTCATATCCAAAAATTGATAACAACCATAATAGAGAGACATAAGGGATTGAAGAGCACCCACCCAAATAAAGAAGCAGATCCAAAATCCAAGAGAAGAGGAGATAGAAGAAAGAAGATTCATATCCAAAAATTGATAACAACCATAATAGAGAGAATTTCAAATTCATTTTGAAGCATAACCCTTTTATCAGAACTCCCATGTTAAGAGATCCCATATTAAGAACAACATTTCAATTACCATTTTACAAACCCAAATTTCATTAGCCAACAAGAAAGGAATTAGAGAATTAAACAAGGTCAAAAGAGAATTAGATCCTAGTTGAAGATTAAAAGAAGTATAGAGTCAAAGCCTAACTGAAAAATAATCAAAACAAACAACATCAACAGGAAATAAACCTGTTTTAGCACACAGATATCAGAAACAAGCCAATAACAACCTATATATGAGAAATATAGAAGTACATACTCAAGCAAGAAAGGAAAGAATGACGAAGCCAACAAGAAAGGAAGCCATCAAGAAAAGCGAGACAGAAAATAATCAAGATTAGATCATGATATACACAGAGATATCACCCTTATCTAAACATCATACAATCTACACAGATCTATTCAGAAGACTAGAAATAAAACCTAGAATCAAGAAAGAATTTAATTTTACCATCAACACAACAGTAATTTCCATCATATTCCTCATATCCATAATCCCTATCTCTTGATCTAAACTTCACCCCCAAGAGGTCTTAAGATTTACTCGCTAATGGCTTGATCCGCCATGGAAGAAAGAATTTAATATTACTTGTGTTTCGGAAAATCATTTTATATATTTTTCAGAAAAATGTTACATTATTTATTTCAGAAAAAGTGATACTTTTACTTTTTCATTTTTACCGTTGAGAAATATGAAAGTATCATTTTTCCTAAAACAGAGGGAGTTGGATATACATAATCATATGGAAAAACGTACACGATGGTCTTCTGCCAGCAAATTAGCTGTTTATCGGCATGACTACTACAATTGTTTGAATTATGAAGACTCTGTTTCTATAGTGACAATCTTTGCACCAGCTTTGTCAATAGTGGAACATAAGATAAAAATTAATGTTTGTTTTGGGGCACTCCGCTTGTGCGGCTGTTGCAAGACATGAGGCTAGCTTTTTAAGAGGTGCTGCACTGATGTTTTTTTTAGTCATCTCCCAATTGAAGCTGAGAGAGTAGATCATTTGCCATGGCACTGCATCTGGGAGTAAAGAAAGGCTTGGTCAGACTCATATTAGGGGATGCGCATGCCATTCTCAATCAGCAAACGGGAAAATTCCTTGGAGAATCAGAAATTCAAATTGCTCAAGTCAGAGAGCTAAGAAAATTCCTAATGTGGAATTCAGGTTTGTCAAAAAAGAGTGCATACTCTTGCTAAGTTTGCTAACGGACAAGAATGCAGCTGGCTGGTGGTTAGACTCTCCACCATGTATGGTTCCCCTTCTTGCTGAGGGTGACATTTCCTAGTCTGTTTTTTCATGTTTTTTTCTTCTGGGTAGAAGAAAACAAAAGAGAAGTTCGCGGAAAAATAAGAAAAAATATCATTACAACCTCTCAAGTACACAAATTATATAATGTAGGTATTGTTCTTTTTTTCCCTAAATTTAATGTTTGATTAATAGAAAGAATGGAGGTTACTGATCCACAATCTTTTTTTTTTACATTACAACCAAACTTGGTTGCTCATTATCACTAGTACAAACTAACCCTTTTGCAACGCCAGATTGGTGTGTCCATAGGGTTTTAGACATGCCGTGTTGGTTTGGACTTGGCATGGTTTCTGCTCGCGTGGTTTTAGGTATGATGGCGTGGCTTTAGGTACTCTATAGCAACGCCGACCTTGCGTGTCTATTGCTGCCTGTAATAGACACGCAAAAACCCATAGGCGTTGCTACATAGTGTCCCAAAAACTTAAGTACTGGTACCCTGTAGACACTCGATTTATTGTTTTGGCGTGGCTATTTGGTTCACTATAGACACGTAAATTGCTTTTGGAGTGGCTATTTGGTTCACTATAGCCACGCAAATTGCTTTTGGCGTGGCTATTTGGTTTACTATAGACACGCACTTTGTTTTTTGGCGTAGCCATTGGTTATCCGATAGACACGCCATATAGGTTTAACGTGGCTATATGTTATGTTTAGCCACGCACATTTCAATTACCTTCATCCACGACCATCAAATTAAAAGCATCCTACATAGTCCACATGTAACGTTGTGAGCCGTTCATTGGATATCCTATATACACGCCATATAGCGTGGCTATATGTGATATTTAGCCACGCCAATTTACAATTACCTTCATCCACGTGGCTGTATTAGGAACCGTTGAATCTCTTTTAAGATGATGCAATATTGACCGTTAAATTAGATGCATCCTACACCGTCCACATGTAACGTTGTGAGCCGTTCATTGGATATCCTATAGACACGCCATATAGTGTGGCTATATGTGATATTTAGCCACACCAAATTACAATTACCTTCATCCACGTGGTTGTATTAGGAACCGTTGAATCTCGTTTAAGATGATGCAATATTGACCGTTAAATTAGATGCATCCTTCACCGTCCACATGTAAGGTTGTGAGCCGTTCATTGGATATCCTATAGACACGCCATATAGCGTGGCTATATGTGATGTTTAGCCACGCCAAATTACAATTACCATCATCCATGTGGCTGTATTAGGAACCGTTGAATCTCTTTTAAGATGATGCAATATTGACCGTTAAATTAGATGCATCCTTCACCGTCCACATGTAACGTTGTGAGCCGTTCATTGGATATCCTATAGACACGCCATATAGCGTGGCTATATGTGATGTTTAGCCACGCCAATTTATATTTGTTTAACGTGGCTATATGTTATGTTTAGCCACGCCAATTAATCTCGAATCGTGTGTCTTACGCGCGTGACGCCTCTAAACCGTTCATATATGGCGCATCTTATATTTTAGAAACTTGTGGTTAAATCTGAAATTCATATATGCCAAAAATTCATATTATTAATAATCACACAGTAAAAAATATTAAGCTTTGGTCTAACAGTTTGCAAAAGAAAATATTAAAGAGCATTTATCCAAAAATCATCAGTTTTTCTTCAACTTTTTTGATGGTGGTGTCTCTGCATCCAATGGATCAGGTTGTGACATTCTCGACATGCCAAACTTTGTGTTTCCTGTGTTGGTATGCCTGATCTACACTTTGTATATATAACCTTCTCCGCGCCTTTTTAGTCTTCTCAGTAAGAATTTCAGAGACTGCATGACTCCCGGAATGTTGATTGACTGCTAGGTGCTCCTCATTCCGTTTATCATCTGCTAGGCTGCTAGGTGTTCTTATATCACTGTCCAATTTCTTCTCAAAATCTAAAACTGGTTCTGGTTGCTTATGAGGTTTTCCATGCTGTGGAGTTTCCTGCAGCAAGAGATTAAATGTATTATATCTATATATTCTAAATCCAAGGAGAATTCTTCTATCATGTGAATTCTCAACAAGAGACAGACAAAAGTCATTTTTCCAACAATGTAATAAAGCCAACTTCACTGAAGGCCGCACCATTTTTCACAACTGACGCCTATAATAAAATCCGTAACCAAATATCTTTATTCAGTAGATCAATTTTCTAATTTACACTGGCATTCATGTTCCATTTAGGTGTTAATATATTTATGTCTCGTACTTATTATTTAATCAAACTGAATACACGATTTATGCAAAACAATATATATACTTGATTAACAAAGCAAAAGAGCTAAGAAACTAACCTTGTCATCAGAGATAGTACAGTTATCTTTCGGCCATGCCACAAAACTATCTTCAGCTTCCCCTAATAACTTAAAGTCACCACTTGGTTCGGTTAACACGAACGATGGAACTATAACCTTCTGAATATTGACAACATAACAGTGTTTAGGAAAATCTTCTCCATGTATTTCTGGTTAGGCACCGTAGGTAAAATAATGCCTCTAGCAACGACGTTTCCCCCTAGATCCATTCCAAAAGGCGTATTTTGCTTTCTGCGGAAATATGCGGCATATGAACATCATATAAAAAGAAGATGCTAGAATTAGCAATATAGATTTACGAAAAAAAAAATCAAAAAAAAACTTACTCCATTAGATGTCTTAGCCAGAGGTTCTGTCATAGATGTGCACGACTTCTCTAGAGATATTGAAGGATTTGGTTGGGAATTACTAGTAGAGTTCTGCATAAGATTAGGAGACTGCTTCTTAGATCCATCAGAAGGGTTGCTACGTGCAGGAGACTTTTGTAGAGAAGTAGTTGGTTGGGAATTACTGGTAGGGTTCTGCATAAGATTAAAAGAGTTAGTTACTTTTGAAAGTTACACATATTTCTATTTTTCTAAGTTCTCTAATTTACACTTGGATCGGTGATTCATATAATTGATATCATCTTTGTGTCTCATATATCCTTCGTAATTAATACGAACTAGATAGACTGGTTTATGTATATTCAACTTACAAATCAAACAAGGCAAGCAACTAACCTTCTTAGCAGACTCGGTAAACTTAACACCATACTTTGGCCAAGGAATCGCTTTTCCAAGAGTTTGTCCTAATGTTTCCATACCAGCAAATCATACGGGTAGACAGAAATTCGGTTTTATTACTTCCTCAATCAGGATTTTGTGGCAATCAACCTCCACCCCATCCTTTCCATGTAATTGTTGTTTTCCTGTTAACAGAAAAGATTTACCTCTAGCAAGGACGTTTGCCTTATACAGCTGGTCAAAAAGGTAGCACCTTCCACCCTGCGGAAATATATGGCATATGAACATCTTCAAGCGAAAACTTCAAAAAAAATTGAGATTTAAAATGCATGTAAAAATAAAACAGATACCGGAGAAACTTCTTTAGTTGTCATGATCTCAGATTGGCTCCGACTAGGTGAAGCTTTTGATGTCACATCCAGAGTATGTTTCCCCTAATTTTGTTGACTTACCTTCAGCAGTAGAGTAATATTCCATATTCGGGTAACAAATATACCAAATTCCACCGTGAATGCGAAGACACAGATGAATTGAATAGGTAACAAATATACAAGGTTCTCCAAAATACACCCTAGCATCCGTGATTCATATAGTTGATAGCATATTTGAGACTCATATGGTCTTAAGACCATGTAACTGGTTTAAAACACATACCTTCGGAACTTTTTCATATATTGCAATACGAGATTGACTTCCGTTGAGTAGAGCCGGTGATTTCACAGCCTCGGAATGTTTTGGTTGACTTACCTGCATCAGAAAATTGAAATGAAAGATGTACCTTCTTTTTGCAGTGAAACCATTTAAGCACAATGCACACCTAACTCATAATCAAATAGCTAACCACATATCTCGTTCTATAAGGTTCTCTAAATATACACTAACGTCCGTGATTCATATAGCTGATACCATATTCGTCTCTAATATCAAACAAGATATATATATATAAAACTGGTTTATGTAAAAACATATCCAATGAATTAATAAAGCAAACAAGCCAAGCAACCAACCTTTTGATCCAAGATGGTTTGATTTAATGGCCAACAAATTTCAGCATCACCAACATCTTTTAAAGTTTTTATCCCAGATTTGCCAAAGGGTAATTTGATGGTTTCATTTAGTACTTCACTAACCCGGACGCTATAGCATGTAACTGAACCCATCACTCCTGACTTCAATTTAAAGAATTCCGTCTTTTTAGAGTAAGCTCTACCAATGGCAACAATGTTGTCCTTTTCTCCAGACCAAAGTTTGCATCCTATGCCTGCATAAACACATGGCGCATGAGAGATAGTAAATGGAAGATTAAAAATTGAAATGCGTTGGAAAACCATACATCAATAGTTTCTTTTTCAGATGGCACATTCTGAGATTCCCCCGTGGATGGAGGAGACGGAGACTTCTTTTTTGATACTAAAGACGTCGGGGTTTCAGTAGAAACAGTTGGCGTTTTAGTACAAGGAGAGTCCCGCTTCGCGGACCCTTTCATGCTTTCAGATGACTTCTGCGGACCGGATTTCCCATATTTTTTTGGAAGTTTCTTAACTGATTCTGGACCTATCTTATTCTTAGATCGATTGGAGGCGTTGCTAGGTCCTGCATCCAGTGACTGTAGTTGAACACATTGTTAGAAAAAATTAGATACTGTCTGCTAATTTTTAAAAAAAGTTACACAATCTAATCAAAACTCAGTTCACTTTCTTCTCCTCCAGACTTGCTGATATTGTTGCCCAAAATGTTCGCAATGTCGATTCCTCGAGATATCAAGTTATCTGTTAATCTCTGATACGCAGTTTTAGTAGACTCTAATTCTTTCTCCTTAGCTTTCAGCTCTTCACGCAGTTCATCATTCTTTTTTAAGGCTTGTCTTGGTTTTCTCCCATTTTGAAAGTAAAGGGTTGCCGTCACTCCAAAGCCAGCCCCCTTGACACGTCCACCCTTATCCAGGCCGATCGCAAGTGTTAGGGCATCCTCGTTATGACCAACCGTTCGAGTTCCCTCTCGAATCATCTTCCGCGTCTCTTCCTGTTCAAATAATGTGTTAAATTTTGATTTAAACCTTGCGCACTTACTTTGCACTTACTTTGGTTAAAAACATGCGGACTGTAAAGTTTCTGTTTTCTCACAATTTCAGATGTCTTCTCCCTGACAAAATCATCTGGTACAATTCTGTGTTTGTCTTCGCGCGCTTTTTCCCACATGAAGCACCGGTCTTCAAGATCTTCTTCGGCAACATCTCCCCTTTGGACCTAGTAGTTCCCAAAAACAAGTATGGATTTACATCCGCACAGATATTAACTGTGTAAAACAAAAAACCAATTCCAAAGCATCTAATGTGACAAAATTACAGATTGGTGTAAGAGGACACATCCCTATACCGTTATAAGTTTCTGCGTATATGAGACACGCAACACGACATACAAAACAGAAGTATCTGATATGGCCGGTTTTACTGTGCAGTGTATAATAAATAAGACAACAGACTTACTAATTTTTCTTTTAATCCCGTATATCCTCCTCGTCCCGTCCGATGTGGGAACTTCGATTGTGATATTGCCTCTTTTCCCTTCTCCGAATTTTTATTGCAGAGGAAATAAAAATAATTTCATTAATATGCTAGGATAGACAATAAGAAAGAAACACAAATTAGAAAAAACAATGTGTATTCCATACCTTAAATTTGGGCGAATTATTACATGATCAAGGAACTTGTCCCAGCTTTCTTGGTCCACTACCGTTTTGTACTTTTTGGGGACAGTTCTTAGTTTGTCCGGTCTTTCCTCAAAGGGTTTTACATGATTGTTGTACAATTTCCTTCTGAAGTCCCGCAGTTGAACAGGTAAACGCTTCATGACCACTCCCTTCATCCAACGGGGCACCTCAAAACGAAGCTGCAATAACATCTAATGTATGTTAATCACAGACTCACAGTTGGATAACAAAAACGACGAATTGATAACCGCATATGCATCCCAGAATTTCCTCCTACATATTTTCTTTTGTTGTTGAAGGGACTTCCTTCCAACATAAATATTTTATGCCAACCATATCACGGGACAAATAGCCTAGGTAACTACTGAATTCAATTCTATTGTCACCAATAGGTCGGAACATTTTGTCAAAATTCATATCCCGTTTTTTGGCATTAGATTCCAAGAAGTGTTTATGCAGCTTCAACATTCTTGTCATTCCCCTCTCTTTTTTGATCTCTTCTGTAGAGTCTTCTTGTTGTGGCTGCTTTTCTGCTTCTGGAGCTTTTTCCAATTCTATTTCTTCTACCACTTCGAGATCATTTTCAGAATCGTCTGACTCTGGAAATAACGGAGGAAACATATGAAACCATGTGATGTTTAAGTAAAAACAAGTAAGTACAAGATTTTGAACATTACCTGTTAATTCTTCATATCTACCAGTGGTTATAAAATTTTCACCATCATCGTCATCTGATTGTACAATGTCATTATGAATCTCATCTAACCCTATTGTGTCTTCATCAGAGTCCCCCTCATCATCTGGTTCCATCCATTGGTAATCCTCTGGGGACACATTGTAATCATCATCTTCTCCCATGACAAAAGTTGTGTAGGTACGTGCATCTCAGTTAGGAATTTGAGCTTATTTTGGAAAATATTAGCTAAACCTAACAGGATAGGCAACATGTGTTACACCTATTTTCTATTATATGAAAATAAAACAAACATGAACTCATTGATGCATGTAACTTGAGGCTAAAACATCATTGCAACACACAAAATCTCCTCATGATTATTGTGTTATCCACAAAGCGAAAGGTACCGGTTAAACGGTCTTATATAACTTTTTGTTACAAAAGCCAAGAGCACTAAAGCACCACATAATGATTATCTATTTTTAGCTTGAAGATGATAGTCAAATTGGCCAACCAGCAACATGGTATTATTAGAAGTGGCAACTTAAAATGCAGACGTTACAGGCTCGCCAAGTAACAGAGACTCAAATGATTAAATCTTGAGAAGCCTTGTATATATATATGATTGACACAACATCGTCGATCAAAGTAGAGTTATTAACTCTCAATCAAACTCCAACCCAAACAATAACAAAAACCCTAGAAAACAATTAGCATCGGTAAGTTTTTTTATTTATTTTGTAAAACCTAACTAAGTAACATGAAAGAAAGATCCTTACCTAAATCTTAAAATAGTTGATGCATGTAACTTAAGCCTAAAACATTATTGTTGTAACAAAATGAAATCACATCTCATCGTACAACCCGTGATTGTCATTAACTTGTTCTTTGATACAGCCGAATAAAAACCCTAACCATGCTTTAACTAGTAAACCTATAAGATCTAACATCTGATTCCATGAGATCAAATAAAAAATCTAACATAAATTTAATATTCATTCGATAATGGGTTGTAGAAATATTACCATCAACAAAGATCGAGTTTAAAGAGGTAGATTCCTTGTAAAGACTAGAGATAGTAATAGAATAAAAACCCTAATCATGCTTTAACTAGTAAACCTATAAGAAGTAATAGAATAAAAACCCTAATCATGCTTTAAATAGTAAACCTATAAGATCTAACATCTGATTCCATGAGATCAAACAAAAAATCTAACATCAATTTAATATTCATTCGATAATGGGTTGTAGAAATAATACCAACAACAACGAGCGAGTCTGAAGAGGTAGGTTCCTTGTAAAGATTAGAGATAGTAATAGAATTATGATTTCACTGAGAGAATGAATCGAGTAATAAAAACTGAAAAAGTAGATCGAACTCATCTTTCTTTTTCTTTTTGGAATTTAACCAAACCATCAGGCGGGAATTGATTTTCCTTTTGAAATCATCCCGCCCAGTAAAATTCATTTTCATCACCCGCCAAACAAAAGATTTTTGGTGTTTTTATTTTTTTATTTCCAAATTTTTGATGTGTAACCAATATGGTTAGTTTCCTTATTTTATGAGAGAATATATCATAGACAGTTATGATAAAATTGTTTCCCAAAATTTTTGAAATTTAGTTTCCTATCTCTAACCAACTCGAGAAGAGGCTATAGAAAAAAGTTACTTTCCTATTTCGAATAATATTTTCCTTAATAATTTTAAGCTGGGTTGTCTCCTGCAAGTAAGCTACTAAAGATAAAGAAACTAAACCCATCAATTTTGATGTTCATCATTTCCAGAAAACATAAAAGTTCAACGTGAATCATTCATAACATAAATGGCAACCAATCTATCAGCGTAAAAAGCCTGCATCTAGTGCAGTACTTAAAAAATAAATACAACCACCACTGAAGAAAAAAATGGTCAGACAAAATGCTTTATATTTAAAAATATGTAAACTAAAAGTTCACACATCAAAAACCCTGTTTAAAAAGCAAAGAACTTGTTAGATGAGTCTGGTTCTTTGTCAGATTAGTCTGGTTCCTCATTCTCATCCAAATCCACGCAAAGATCATTATCATTAACATCGTCGTATAGCAGTACTTTACTTTCAATAGCACTTTACTTGTTCAAACTCGTATTTTTGTTAAAAGTATTGGCAAGGAGATAATAAGATCAGACCTAAAGTGATAAATTGATTCTTATTGTTTACAGGGGGAACAACTGTATTTTTCTACATTTCCTCTGTTCTTTCAGCTAATTATATTTATTTTTCCAAAAGAATGCACACCTCATAAATAAATAAATTTGCAAGAGTATATTGCATTATGTAAAGTCTGTGAACTTGTAAATAATTATCTGATTTATTTCATGATTCCAATACCTAAATAATAAAAGAATTCATAAACATCACCTTCTTCTAAATGACAAAATTAGCAAATGAAACAAGAAATGAAAACAACTTTCAAAGCGTCCACAAAAAGAAATCGATAAATCAAACCCTATCAACAACAACAACAAAAAACATATCAAATGAACCATCCCCTATCTTCAAACAATTCTTCTGCAATGCTGAGGTGAACGTGATCACTCCAACCAGCAGGCTTGGGCGCCTTGTCATCCTCAGATTTTCCATTTTCTACTTCATCAGGCTCCACATGCTTGTTAAGATCATGCTTGTTAACTTTTGGATCCTCTGGCATATCCGGAACATCGGGATCTTCATCAATAATTTCAATAATAGAAGCAGGAACATCAGCATTTACAGTAGGAACATCAGCATGAGCAGGAACATCAGCATTCTCAACACTACTGATTACATCATTTAGAGGAACACCAGGAATAACATCAGCATAAACATGAACATCATCATTCTCAACACTACTGACAACATAACTAATTACAGCGTCGATAGGAACACCAGGAACAGTAGTTACTCCGTCCAAAGTAATGATAATCCTCAATTTATGAGGACCAGCCATCAGTCGAGGACATTTTTGGATCCTCTCGTCAGTTTCATCTCTACAGTCCCTCTTAGCAGAACTCATCTTCCTCTTAATACTCTATGTTAATTATTTTTCTATGCTTGGTGTAATTTATATATATTTCTAAGGAAAACCCTAATTTTTTAGGTTTTCCATCATTATGTTAAATCACCTATTATTTGGTATTTACACCGAATATTGTAGCAATATAATGAAATATGGAATGAATATTTTCATGTTTATCTAATTTCCTTTTTAATCTATATACATTACGAACATAACAAACTAAAATAAATCATGATCTCATGAGATATGGAATGAATATTTTCATATTTATCTAATTTCCTTTTTAATTTAATATACGATCTCTTAGGAAATACCCAAATAATTTTTCTAATTTTCAACTAATTACCTAGGTCGGTTGGGGTGGCCCGGTAAGCCGACCATAGGTGTAACGCAAAAAAAAAAAAAAAAAGGTTGTCTAGTTAAACAATGACCCAACATTTAGCAGCAACACTATCATGTTGATACACGAAATTGTACATTTCAACATAGAAAAAAATCCAAACACCAAAAAAAAAAAAAAAAACACAACTACAAGAAAAAAAAAGCAACATGGATAACCCAAGGAATAAATTATACATTTCAGCATAGAAAAAAATTCAAATACCAAAAAAACAAAAAAGAACACAACTACAAGAAAAAAAACTACATAGATAAGCCAAGGAATGTGTTAGTGGCATGGACATCATGAGTACACGTTTTCGATTGTCCACCAAAATTCTTCAACGAAACAGCGCTAGCTCCTCATGTGAGGAATAATTGCCCATGTTTCCCACGGTAGTGTCCTCCAAATTTCCGTCCAAGTTCTGGTGAGTGTATTGTAAAGCAATAAACGCCTATTCTGCCACAATAGTAGGTCCTTGTTATTTCCAAAGGCTATCGGTGCATAAGTCGGCCATTCATCCCCATCCTCTTCCAAGAAAATGCTCATCTCATGATTCCAATTCCAGTCCCCACCAGGTGCCCATGTATGAATATTTTCTTCAGAAATGGGAGCCCAGAAATCTATGGGGGGCTGACCAACCCCCTCATGGATGTAATAAAATAAAAGGAGAACTCCGAACATGACCATCCCAAGTGATGGAAATTTACTCCCAGGAATATGATGCGTGGGTGGCGAATGTAGATGAAACGTCTGAGTGTCCAAATTGAAAGATACTATGCCAATATCCCGCTGATAACAATCCTTCCAAAAAATACAACCATGTGCGTACACACCCGAACTCCGAAAAGTATAAGGAATCTCTCCCATGTTCCTCCATCGCCTCTTGTCTCCTAGAGTGTGTATTTGAAACCATCCATGTGAATTCGAACTACTTTGTACTCATTGGTACGTTGACAGTAGCCGAAACCCCCAATTACGTTGTATCTTGGATACCACGAAAGTACTTGATCTGGTGCAATTGGGATGCATGGTTGTGGCAGATGGAGGTGCTCACCAGGATTCATAATATATACAGGATCTTGTATGCCGTGGTGTGAAACATAAAAAATTGCAAGATCCAACTATTGGGTGCAACTTAGTCCAATCATCATAGGTTCCATTATTCGGGGCGTCGTGATTATTGGATGTTGCGATCGGGCTGAAATCTTCCTCTCTATAAAAGAGTTGAGTAACTTTACCTTTCCCCATTCTTGGTGTGACACCAAAAAGGAGTCCAATTCTTTTACCCTCAAGGACAGTATTCCACTATTTGCAAACACATTTGCTTGCTAAAACGCTTTCGGCAGTATGGAGGTGTTGTAGTATCTCAGTAGTTAATTCTGGCAACATATCCATCACTATTATACTTATGAAAGATTATCAAAAAAAAATTTTTTACAAGCATTTAGGATTTTCTTATTGTAGAATGCTACAAGAAGGTACGAGTAAAGCTTATATAGACATCCAATACACCTGTTGGCGAATGGTCGCGTCCTTGATAAGCAGGCATTTTATGAATGGTCGCGTCCTTAATGAGCAGGCAAGTAGCGCATATTTGCACGTTTTATCTTATAAGCGGTTATAGATTAAACCTACAACTGGATTTTTATTTAAAAGGAAACAAAATCTAAAGGATAACCATTACGTCATGAAGTAGGTCTGAAAGGACATGACATTTTAGTAGGGTGTTATTATTTCTTTGAATTCAACCGCTGCATGCGTCTCTTGGGAATAGGTCTCAGAAGGAAAAAAAAAAGGTAATAAATGTGAAAGAGGAATTAGGGATTATATTCATTTTCCAGAGAGAAAATTAAGCAAAGAGAAGAGAAGAATAAAAAAAGTTTCAGAGATAACAATGGCTCCAAATAACCCAGAAAAAGGGAGTGGTTCCAAACCATCAAAAGGCAAGAAGGAGTGCTTGAAGAGAAAGGAAGAGATGATGAGGTAAAAATTAGCAGTATTTGAAATGGATTTGGAGCAACTAGATAAAGCTAAGTACTATATATCGAAACAAGAAGCAAGATTGAATAAAAAGAAGAAGAAAGAAGAGGAAAGGAAGATGAGAGAAGAGGAAGAAGTAGGTGTGCAGAACAATAACCAAGATGATGATACGGATCTGTTATGGAATGAGTTTCATCATGCAAATTCAGTATATGAGGCATAAAATGAAGAGGCAAAGAAGAGAAACATAGAGAAAGTAAAAGATGAAGAATACCCAGAAGAGTTTTTGTTGTTGTTGGAGAAAAAGGAAAGGAGAGAAGCAGGCAACAGGTAAGACTCGACCAATTCAAATTTTCTTATAGCTGGTGGATTTTTTGGGTTAAGTTGCTTTAATGGAAATGACGATACAGAGTTTGCAAATGGTTACACAACTTACTATTTTGAAGAAATAGGTATTGCCAAAGTACAGAGAAAATTTGGAATTAAGAGGGGTCTAACAGGAAATTGTGGACGACTGAATCTTGTTTTGTTTTTTGGAATCTATATTTCGGATTTAGGATTAATTTTCATGTTTTTTTATAATGTGAATGACTGAATGGTGTTGGACTTGCTTAATGACTGTCGAATGGATTAATTTTCTTGTTTAATGACAGTTTTGTTGTGTATGATTGAATAATGTTGGAGTTGTTGGTTGCATTGTCAAACTCAGTATATGATTAAAGAACTGGATATATAGAAAGCACAAGTATTGTGTTGAAAACAAATGGTTACTTTGAAAAATCACGCATAATAGCATCTCATTACTGAATAGATAATACATTGCATATACACACCTAATTTTATTACACAAATTTGACATTGTATCGAAATCACAAAGGATTGCTGAAATTACATGGACTTTATAAGACTAGAGTCCATCAAGGGGAAGGGGTCTTCCTGGCTTTCATTTGAATTGCAGAAACTAGCTGCGATTCTCATTACAGCTACTTATGCACCAATTCAGTAATGCTTACCTCCTGGAATTAGAATACCTATCACAACAACATCTTAATATTTACAACGACATTGGTTGATAATAGAAAACAGGAACTATCCCTAAAATACAAAAAAAAAGACGTAATAACACAATTCTGGAAATTAAAATGATGTGTTACATGTCTCTAATTTGTTTTGCCCATTTATGTTCTGGTTTTGTGTTTTGGTGTCAAACACCAGTTTCAAATCTATAATTCGTCTACAAAAAAAATCCCTATTAGTCACGTAATCAACATTTACAAAAAAATCCCCATCAGTTACAAAATCTTTTTCATTCGTATGCATTTTCAAGAATATCATCATTGATTTATCTATCAATCACTTATACCTTTTGCATCTCAAATTCTCACTTCTTTTTACATTTTTCTTTTTCTCTCCCGGATTTACTTTTATGAACACATAAAAGTCTCCCTATAGATTCGCAAAATTTATAACCATAAATACAACTGGAATACAGAAATGCCTCCTTCTATACCAAATTGACCACCATATATAAAAGAAAGCCCCCCTCTAAATTCGTCGCGAATATGTTTAAAAGCATTAACTCCATTAAATAAAATACCAACCATTATTAGCCAAAATAAGACCAAGTCCGATTCTTCAAATTTCAAAAACAACTTTTAGTCCAGACAAGATACGAAAAAAAAAATCAAAGATGAGAAATAGTACTATAAATAAATAAATATATATATATATATTGAACACCAAACTACATTACTCTGATCAAAACAAAAACACTACACACGGAATATGTTTGTGGCATGGACATCATCAGTACATGTTTCCGAGACGGCGCTCCTCACCTCATGTGAGGAATAACTCTAACCTTTACCGGCCACCTTATCTCCCCAATTTCTGTCAAAGTTCTGGTGAGTTCATTATAACGCGTTAAACATTGGGTTTTTTGCAATAGGATGTCGTTGTTATTTCCCAAGGCTATCAGCATATAAGGCGGCCACCATGGATTCAAAGGCACTTCCAAGATAATTCTCCTCTTAAGTACCCAATTCCATTCTACACCGGGTGCCCATGCATGAATATCATTATCGGAAATGGGTGCCCAAAAATCAATCCGGATATCATAAATATCATGAATGTTGTAAAATAAAAGGCGAACTCCAGACAAGACCATTCCAAGTCTTGGAATACTGAAACCACCATTCTCATAAATATGATGCGGGGGTAGCGAATGTGACTGGAATGTATCATTGTCCAAATTAAAAGATACTATCTGATCATTGTGATAAATATAATGATTTATCCAAAAAATACAACCATGTGCGTACACACCTGAATCCCGAAAAGTAAAAGGAAATTCCCCGATATTCCTCCATCCCATGTTGTCTCCTAATGTGTGTACGTCCATTTTACCGCCCACTTGAATTCGAACTACTTTGGATTCACCGGTATGTTCACAGTAGCCGAAACCCCCTACGACGTATCGTGGATCCCAACTAATTTGTGGCGTGGTGTTGGATCGCATATTTGTGGCAGATGGAGGTGCTCACCCGTTGTTGGATTCATAATATAAATAGGATCTTGTATGCCGTGGTGTGAAACATAAAAACATACCAGACCATTACAAGATCCAACGATTAGGTGTGACATGTTTTCATCATAGGATTGGATAATATTCCAGGTACCATTGTTTCCAAATAACATCTGATTGAAATCTCCCATCATCGTGTAGTAATCTTCCTCCTCAATTTATTCTCTGTAGAAGAGTTGCGTAACTTTTTCTTCTCTTACTTTTTGAGTGAAACCGAAAAGGAGTCCAATTCTTTTGTCTGCAAGGACAGAATTCCACTCTTTGCATACACATTTGCTTGCCAAAATACTTTCTGTACTTGGGAGGAGGTGTAGTATCTCGAGAGTTAAATCCGGCAATATTTCCATTACTATTACTAGTCAAATATTATTTTTTTAAATGTAGAAGCATTTAGGATTTCATTTTTGTTGAATACTACTAGCAGATACGAGTAAAGCTTATATATACATCCAATGGATGCAATATGTGTCCCCACACAACACACCTGTTGGAATTTTCACGTCTTTTGGTGTTTCAAAATCTATTCGGTTAATGTACCCCGTAATACGAAGGGGTGCGAACCATTACACCGTTTTTCCAATGGTCGCATCCTTAATCAACATGCGTTCTTTAAAAATTCATGATCCAAACAAGAAACGGATATTTTCACGTGTTTGTGTGAGATTTATTCCAGTTTATCAACATTCTATTTATGTGTCCATTGCAAATTTAAAAATTAGGGTTATGACCATAGTATATTAATCTTTTGAAGACAAGAAATTAGGGTTATGACCATAGTATATTAATCTTTTGAAGAAAAAAAATGATCCCAATATATATTGCTATTGCCAATCATAGCTGTAATTTATGGTGTTGACCAATATAGGAAAGCCAAAAGAGAATTTGGGCATGGTTATAGCGCTTGGATGGACGGAATTGTTGCGCATGGCTTTGAGTAGGTGTGAATTACCGAGGGAATTACACCAAAAATAGAAATTTGTTTAGAGAAGATTAGGCATGGAGAATCATGGAGAGAGATATACTTTAGATACCTACAGATTTGGCAAGAGTGTAGCCAAGGCATGCACATTAGCGAAGAGTACATGATTATGATCTACTGTAAGATAAAGCATATACTCCATGTACTCAATCAACATGGTTGTGTTTACACAATTTTTTCGTGCTATTTTTCCGTATTTAGATAAATCATATATAGACTAAAATCAATGTGGTGTTGTACGCATATATGAGCATATATTTATCGATATGGAAACTGTTATATTTTGTTTACTTGAGAGTGATATGCGGAATACAACTAAATTAGGTAATTGGAGATAATGCTCCTAACCCAAAAAAATATTAGGGTTTTTTAATACATATATATATATATATATATATATATATTAAAGAGGTCGTACAAACCACACTAGCATAAAAGATAGATTGATATATTAGACGAAGAAAATGAGTTCCAATAAGAACAATACCGAGAGGATTAAAACAATTCCAAGGATAGTAATGGTTGTACCAAGAAAGCTAAGGATCACCATAACCATTGATGGCGTGTGTAAGGTTCCTGTCATGCCCCTGTTAGCTGAAGTTCAAGCTCATGTTGACAATCCTACTCTTCTTGCTTCTGCTTCTGTTGAAATGGATGGTGTCCATGCTCTCATTCCTTCGAATGAGCCTGTTGGTGAAACTGTGTCTTGCACACCAGAAATACCCAGGGAGACACCTCTAGAAGAAAAGGTACTTGAAGTTCCAGCATAGCCTGCTAACGCTGCAACACGAGTACCAGATGCGATGGTTTTAGTTGAGAAGATTATCAAAGAAACTTTCGAATAATGTGGTTTTTGTTTTTAGAAATTATTTATTTTGATTTTTTTTTTTTTTTAAATATTGAGGATGTTGGTATTATTTTGCTTCGTTTAATTTTAGAATGAATAATATAAAAATATTGGTTCTTTAATATATGCTCATTGTGTTCAAATTCTTTGCTTGATATTTGTTTGTTAATCAATCAATTTTAATTAACTCGTCGAGTCAACACAATTCAGTTTTCCATAATATACCTTATATAAACATACGCCCTTATGATAGTTATCAGATTTTAATTTTAATTTAGACACAACCAAAATTGAAGAAATATAGCATTAATATATGGAAAGACTGGACCACAAGGGATCTTGGCACCAATGCCAAATTTGGTTCAAGCCAACCCAATGTGACAGACATTTTAGAAACAAAAAATAATCTTCTCTATATTATTTTGCAAAACAGAAGAAGAGGAGTACCGAAGAGATCCATCTTTTCTTTTGCATGTACCCAAGAAAGCAACAAGATACTCATTATGGTTACCTAGATCTTCTTCTTTTGCATGCGCACAAAAAATAAGATACTCATTGTGATTGCGTAGATCGGTAGAAGTGAAATATGAGAAACTGAAGTGTAATGATGATTGACAAAAGCAGTAGCGTGGTGATTGACAAAATACTGCTCTTGTTATAATACTTCTCTTTCAGTCACACATAACAAGAAGTCCCAAAGTACAACTACCACAGGAATGTACCCCCAAAATCCAAGAATCAATCATAGGAATATTCCATATATATACTCCTAGTATTTAGTGATGGGGATGGTATTTAGGACAGGGTCCCACAAGATTATTCTACACAAATTGTTAAAGTAGAAATGATCAAAGATCAAAAAATACCACTGCAACTGGAGTATTTATTATTGTAATAGCTAATTCCTTTATTACTAGTTCCTTGGATATAGTAGTATCTTTTCTTTGCTATAACTGAGTCAACAACATTGCACTATTTTACTCCCAATTCACATATTCTTAGAAACAAAATAATAAAAGATTAATATAGTACTAGCTAGTGCCTTGGAAGATCATAAATGCTTTTTGGTGCAATTTTTTTGATTAAAATCACAATTCATATTCTTAGAAGCAATTCTGGCTAGCTCTTACAATTAAATTTGTATTAAAAGAACCGAGATCAGTATTTATTTTTTAAACTAGTGGCCGATAATATAGGATTTTATCATGTCTGTGCCTTTAATCTGGACGAAACATGAAATATCAGCGATACATATGAATATCCGATAATATCGCATTATTGGTCGTATCGGACCGATCAGCCGATAATATTGGCGAGGATGTTTGGGGATGTTAGGTTATCAGGTGAAACTAGTTTATTTGATTGGTTGGCATTATGAATTCACGAACGACTATGATTGGCTTCGTCGACAGGACTCGATATCCAAGTTTTTTTACCAATGTCACTCTTGGACATGGCTTATTCAGCTAAACCAATTTTTATTTCGATGTCACGATCTTAGAGAGTATAGTTCATCCAAATCTAAGTTTCCGAGAGTATTTCCACCAAGATAAATTGATTGATGGTAATTTTCCATTTTTTCCGATGTCACTCTTGAACGAGCTTTTAAACAAATTTTTATTTCGATGTCACGATCTTAGCAAGTATTTATCGTCCAAATCTAAGTTTCTGTGGAATATCTCCACCAAGATAAATTGATTGATGGTAATTTTTCATTTTTACCGATGTCACTCTTGGACGAGCTTCTAAACCCCTGATTTTTATTTCGATGTCACGATATCTTAGCAAGTATATTTCATCCAAATCTAAGTTTCCGGGCAGTATTTTCACCGAGATAAATTGATTTAATTTTCTATTTTTACCGATGTCACTCATGGACGAGCTTGTAAACCAATTTATATTTCGATGTCATGATATTAGCAAGTATTTATCATCCAAATCTAAGTTTACGGGGAATATCTCCACCAAGATAAATTGATTGATGGTAATTTTCAATTTTTACCGATGTCACTCTTGGACGAGCTTCTAAACCCCTGACTTTTATTTCCATGTCACGATCTTAGCAAGTATTTTTCATCCAAATCTAAGTTTTCGTGGAGTATATTTCCACAGAGATAAATTAATTGATGGTAATTTTCAATTTTTACCGATGTCACTCTTGGACGAGCTTCTAAACCCCTGACTTTTATTTCCATGTCACGATCTTAGCAAGTATTTTTCATCCAAATCTAAGTTTTCGTGGAGTATATTTCCACAGAGATAAATTAATTGATGGTAATTTTCAATTTTTACCGATGTCACTCTTGGACGAGCTTCTAAACCCCTGACTTTTATTTCCATGTCACGATCTTAGCAAGTATTTTTCATCCAAATCTAAGTTTTCGTGGAGTATATTTCCACAGAGATAAATTAATTGATGGTAATTTTCAATTTTTACCGATGTCACTCTTGGACGAGCTTCTAAACCAATTTTTATCTATTTCGATGTCACGATCTTAGCAAGAATTTTTCGTCCAAATCCAAGTTTCCGGGGAGTATTTCCATCGAGACAAATTGCTTAATGGTAATTTTCCATTTTTACCGATGTCACTCTTGGACGAGCTTGTAAACCAATTTATATTTCGATGTCACGATCTTAGCAAGTATTTATTGTCCAAATCTAAGTTTACGGGGAGTATCTCCACCAAGATAAATTGATTGATGGTAATTTTCAATTTTTACCGATGTCACTCTTGGAAGAGCTTCTAAACCCCTGTTTTTATTTCCATGTCACTATCTTAGCAAGTATTTTTCATCCAAATCTAAGTTTTCGGGGAGTATATTTCCACAAAGATAAATTGATTGATGGTAATTTTCAATTTTTACTGATGTCACTCTTGGACGAGCTTCTAAACCAATTTTTATTTTGATGTCGCGATCTTAGCAAGAATTTTTCGTCCAAATCTAAGTTTCTAGGGAGTATCTCCACCGAGATAAATTCCTTGATGTTAATTTTCGACCAATTTTTTTTTAATATTGTACTATTATTTATTTCCCAAAGCTATACTTGTTCACTAGCCAAGTTATCATGCTTGTACGTGGCTAAGCTAGAGGTTGAATATTAAAGTGAAAACGTGTGTCAGGGTATAAAACATGAGCAAGGAAGAGAGAGTACTACTCCGCTTTTTCTTTTCCAAGTCTCTCTCTAAACTGAACCTAGGGTTTCAGTATCAAAAACTGAACTTAAGGTTTTAGTATCAAACCAGACAAAATGATCAGAACTGCTCTAGTAGTAACTTCTTTCCAATTTCTTCTTCTTGATGAAGACAAAGAGATTGTTGGTTATTTTGGTTGCAAGGTTGTTCCTTGTTTTGGAGATGTTGATTTTAATCAGTCTGATGTCGATGATGATGATGATGTTGTTGACGATGAAGAAGAGGAGGCCGATGAAGAGGATGATGAGTATGATTTTGAGGATGATGATGATGATGATGATGAGGATGATGATGATGATTTAGATGATCCAGAACACTTCTTTTGGTTTGGCCCAGCGCTTGAGGATGAAGACGATGATGATGATGATGATTGGCCATACAAAGATGTGGTTACGATTGTCGACAGCAGCAGTGAAGAAGAAGGGGATTCTCACTGATCTAGTCCTCTGTTTTCGTGGTTCTGCTATGCAAGAATGGTATTCAATCACATCTTGATCCATCATCTTTTGTTAAGTTATATATATATATATATATATGTGTGTGTGTGTGTGTGTCTTTTTTTTTTTTTTTTTGTTATTAGTGTAATCTTATGTTGTTGTTTTTTTTTGGGATGTTTAATTAGTATGTTTGTAAAGCTGCTTGGAA
>JAJJMB010000596.1:0-18049 GCA_023531105.1 Papaver atlanticum | reverse complement strand
ATCAGGAAATACTCAAAATCTTTTATTAAATCTTAGAACAAGTACAACGATGATGAGGGAAAACCCTAACTTGGGAAGCAAATAACTTTATCTCTCTTAAGTATCTTATCTTGGCACACCAAAAATATCCCTCTCTTTACAAAGACGCTCGGCCCCTTATATAGGAGTTTACATAGTGGAAGACAACTAATAAAGCCCCTAATTTCGAATCTAACGTGCGTCAATGTCGCGTAGACATTATCATTGATGCACGGTTTCTTCATTGCCGCATGGTACTTCATACTTTACTCGTGATTTAGGTGATGTCATCTGGTTCGTCATCTCGGATATGTCGTACGCGTCTGTGTTCGCTTGCTACGAATGGAGTTACTTCGCATACTAGATGGGTGTGAGGTATTTTCCACCCACATTTTGCCTATTCTCATATCGCTCTTTTGGTAGAGAGTGCGGTATGAGAAAACTCTAATTTATTTTTCCGCACAACTTCATCTCTTCGTATTCTTATCGACCGACATTTTTCCGTACTTTCGGCTTTACCGCCTACACGTGTTATCTCTTTCATTCGTTATTTTACACGTCCTTAATAACCGCCTCTTCTTATCCGCTCATTCTTAATTAATGCTGATGGGAGGAGATATCTTGGGAGGTTGGATAAAATCTTTTATTTACTGCTGCACGTCTTTTTCTGTTTTCTTTTTACTCTCTTCTTTCTTTTTCTCTGCAACTTTCGTCCTTTGATGTTCACCTTCTCTTGTTTTTTCTTTGATTGTTCATCATTTTATACTCCGCGTTCTCTTCCTATTCATTATTCACTGCCATTCTTTCCTTCTTTTCTTATTTTTAAACTCTAATGTTTATCATCATCTGAATCCTCCTTATCATCACGATCATCTTGATCTTTTTGATTGATCTTCCACTTATCGACATTCCCATTCTGAAAATGGTTCTGAAACCTGGATGGAAAAACCTCAAAGAATTCACTAGGTTGAAGGATGAGTTTGGCCGTAGGGGTTTCACATTATCAGTCCCTCATGGATCTGAACCCACTTCTACAAGCGGACCTGAATGGTTATCGCTTGACCAATGGGATAATGATAGAATCATTGTTTCGCTTGGCCAACTTTCTGCGGGTCTTCCCATTCCTTTATACAATCCTCAAATTCCATTGTTCTATGAGCTTTTGTCTGATGCGAGGTTTTCGCACGGCATATTTCAACTAAGTGGTGACTATATCAGGATAATGATGGAGTACGCTCGTCGTGCGGCAGGGTTAGGATCTGCTTATTCAGAGGATGTAGGGAATCCAAATTACACACAGAAAGAAATTATTCCTGTGGAATACACGGTTAAGAACTTCTTTCTTCACTTCGATGTTGCTATTATGAAGAATGAGTCTTTCCGTTGGGGCATTCACTTGATAAGGAAGGACGGTTTCGCAGAGGACCAGAGGATCATGCGGGATGTTGATTTTCATGACTCTTCCAATAACACCGCTCACAAATCAAAAGATACTCGTTGGGTGGAGTATCTTATTGTTGTTGAAGGCTCTTATATTACTGGCAAAGGCGCTGATAGGTATGATCTCCCTCTTCCTGAGAGATTTACCGCTTACAAACCTTGGGAATTTAGATGGCCTGAGGAACATGATGTGGTATGCTATTTTTTCCTTCGTCTTTCTATTTATTTCTCTTGTTCGCTTCCTTCATTATTTCTTTTGATCTCAGATTGTGAAGCGGAAGAAGAAGTCTAATAAAAATGTGTCTCATGCGTCACATTCGTTTGATAATGAAGTAAGAAATACTCCTTCTTGAATTTTACCAATATTGTTGACTCTGTTTCTTATCTCTCATTATGCGTGTAGGTGGAAGCTGGAGACGCCGAGGATTCAAATAACGACGCTCTTCCTCCTAAGGGTAAGAGTAAGAAGACCGTTTCTAAGTCCACCTCTCAGAATCCCCTAAAGAAGCGGAAGGCATCTTCTCCAACTTCTTCTCGTTCTGAAGATATACTCTCCTTCTTCCTGATAACTCTGAGTCCACATCTTCTATGGGGCAGTTGTCGAGTATTTTCACTGACTCTTTGTCTGCCGTTGGAAATGATGCATTAACCCGTACATGTGAGATGGTTGCTAAAATTTGTGATGCTCCCTCTCTGAGTCATGAGTCTTTGCTTGGAGTTTCCTCTGCGATAAGCCCAAGTTTTCAGTTCGCGCTTGGATCTTTGGTAATTTCTACACCGCCGCACTTTCTTTAATGATGCTTTTACGTTTTGTATTCTAATCTTTCATTTAATATTGACGCAGAATGCCCGTATGTCTCACTCGGTTACTTCAGATCTTCATAGAAAACTTTGCTCCCTTGAGGTTGAGAATACCAGACTCAAACCTGAGAGTTCTACCTATTCTCATGATGTTGTGGAACTTCGTAAGAGGAATAATCAGCTAATTGGTATGTATTCCTTTGTTGCCACCTTTTCCATATAACTGCGCTGTTTTCACACCCTTTTAATTCTTTGCGTTCGCAGAGATATACAATTTAACCGATGAAGCATCTAGTCTCCCTAATGATGAGGAGATTCTTCTTAAGCATCTTAACTCCTCTTTGAATAATTTCCTCGATGATGGATTAGAGAATCTTAGTCTGGAGGAACTAAGGTCGAAGTATGAGGTTCTTAAGCGTGAGCATAGATCCATGTTATCTGTAAATAATGGTTTTCAACGTTGTCTTCATATAGACAAGGAGATAATTCAAACTTTAGAAGAGAAAAAGAACGCGCTTATTACTGAGAATGATAAGGAAGTCCTTAAGGGTGCTGAGGCTTTAAATAAGTTTCATGAGGCTCAACTCCTCGTTCAGATGGAAAGAGACCAAGATATAAGCGAAAGGGACGCTTTGATTAATCGAGAAAATACAATTCGTTCTCGACTACTTATAGAGAATGAAGCTGAGTTCGATTGGGCTGCTAGGGTTATTGACAATGCTAGAACTGGCTTAGCCACAAATGTTAGTTTAGAATCCGACCATGCGTCTTTGGTTAAGACTATCCTTTCTGAAAAATAAGGTTGTTTACAATTATTATTCCTTTATTATTCCCTGGCAAATATTCTTATGTGGTTTTAACCTTCTTATTTTCCTTTGCAGATGCTGAGGAAAAGTATCTTAAGGAAATTAAAAGTATGAAGGCCAAATTTACCGCTCGTAACTGTAAATACCGCAGGCTTAAGAAAAAGCTGAATGTCATTGTTTCCAACTTGAGTAAGGATGCGATTCGCGTTCGTGATGCAGCTGTTAAGAAAGTATGCACTGATAATAGCATTCCTTTGTCAAATTATAATTTTGCTAAAGTTCTTTCTAATGAAGAAGGCTAAGACATCTCCGATAGTGAAGCAGAGCATGATGAATATGATGAGACTGATGAGGAGGACAGCGATTCTGAGGCTCGGGAAGGTGATGAAGATGACATGGGTGGGAAATAACCGCTCTTTCTAGGGATATTTGCGTCTTATTTCTTCTTGTTATTTGTATAAATCTTCGTCCACTCCTTGTACTATATTCTCTTTTCTTTTTTGTATACTGGTTGTTCTCGTTTTTTTTGGATTTGGATGTATCATTCTTTTTCTTCAATGTATAATCTTTCTCTCCCTTCATTCTTGCGTATCTTAATCCTGCAATTTGTCATTAGTCGAAAGCAAAGTGTTTTTCTAGTGATGATAGTATATATACATATGTGTTAATAGTAATATGTAACAAATGCATTATGAATAACATATAACATATGCGTTGATGATAATGTATATAACATGTGCGTGAGTCTATCATATGGGGGCGAATAACATTCCTTTATATGCTTGCATTCCCATTCTTGCCTCTGTTAGTTGCTGCAATATGATTGGATTGTTTGTATGTTTTTTAATATCATTAATATGTATATGTATAAGCATGTGTAATTTGTAAATCTACCGTATTTCATTATGCGGTAATCTATCATCTATGAATTCGCATATATCTGTCGTATAGTGAGACTATTTAGTATCATACCTGAATTACCTCTTTTTCGTTTTACCTCCTGAATGCGTCTTTGTTTTCTGCCTCAGCTATATCTTGAGTAATTATTTTTGCGTCTATATATCCTCTTTACCTCTTAATTTTACTTTATACTTATGCGTTAATCTCTGAGCTCCTTTCTTTCCTGCAAAACACTATTAATCTTAAGTTTGTTTTTCTCATGAGGTCTTATTGTGCCTCCCTAATTAGAAGTCTTATTTTGCCTAAAGGTATTATTTGTTTTTGTGCGGCGAAATCGCAGGAAGTCTTTACACTTTCATGTAATGACCCATTGATTTCGCCTTATCATCTTCTCATATTATTTCCTATGCAGGATATATTGGTGTGCAAATACGATAGGCCTATGCTTTCCTTTGAGTCACAGCCCCATGATATTTACGTCTTTTGACACAATTCAGCTCCCTAGTGGAGGGTGCCGTCCTTATATTCCCCCTGACTACCCCTTCAAGGAAGCTCACCCCTACCGGTTTAGGGTGGGCTTTTCCCATCCGGTGATGCAACAATAAGTTTTTTTCGCGGCCTCTTATCCCTCCGCCGATATGGCTTATGGTTACGAGACCGCAACATAAGTGGGATTTCTTTAGGACCAAGTGCATCATAGTCAGGACTTGCCAAGAGCGGCCAGGTACGCCCCAGGCACTTTTGACTAAACTGTGTACCTCGGCGCCCTGATCGAGTTTCTGCACTCCTTAGGAGAGACCTTCTCACCTTAGTCTTTCGACTAAGGCGCCTCCCTGGATGGGCTTTTATTTCACCCTAAATCTCCATAACTCAGGTTTCAGGGTCGGTGTAGCTTTCCCTCGAGTCATGCTTACTAGGTGTTCCCCAATTATGACGTGTGTTAGGTCTTATCATTGCCTCTTGCTATTATACGAACTAGGGTGCACGCCACGATTGGATGCCTAGCCTCCCTAGTCACAGGTTTTACTTCTGTTGCCTTCTATTAAGGTCTTATTATAAGGTCTTATTTTTGCCTTTTTATTATGAAATAATTGACGTATTTAAGGAAGAAGAATTATCATTGCCCAATTATGACGTGCGTTAGGTCTTATCATTTCCTCTTTTTATTATGCGAACTAGGGTGCACGCCACGATTGGATGCCTAGCCTCCCTAGTTAGAGGTTTTACTTCTGTTTCCTTCATTTAAGGTCTTATTTTTGCCTTTTTATTATGAAATAATTGATGTATTGAAGGAAGAAGAATTTTTCATTTTTATTCATATGCTTGATTAGTACAATTCTTGAGTCTTATTTCTTCATTTATTCGCTTACATAATAATTTCCTTTTGATAGGTTCTATATCTGAGATGACTTGTTTGCTTCTTTCGCCTTCTGTGCTTCATTAAGTTCGCGTATACTTTCTAATATACTTATTCGCATATGATCTATTTCTTCTACTGTGTTATGATTGCCGCATGGACCATATTTCTTCAAATATACTTGGTTCCAAGGTTGGATAAATTGCTCTCCTTCATTATTGTCCATCAACTCATACATTCCATTTTCAATAACTCTCTTAACTATGTAAGGTCCACTCCATGCGTTTTTCAATTTCCCTTTTCCATTTTTCTGGTAGGGCGGTTCTTGTCTCAATATAATCTCTCCTATCTGGAATTCATTCTTTCTGACGCAATGGTTATATTCACTTTCTTGTGCGGATGTTGTCGCCTTAGTAGTAATCTTGTTTACTTCTTCATTCTTGTTCACAACCTCAACCATTAATCTTTCACTTCGCTTACCTTGTTTTATTTCTTTTCTCCAATCTCTTTGCTTATGCGCGTGTTCTTCACTTTTGTTGACATCAATCTCATGACAATTTTTTCCCTCTATTGGATCCCCTCTAATTACCCCGACACCTTGAGGCAAGGGAAATTTGATACATTGATGAAAAGTTGAAGCCACCCCAATGATGCTATGCAACCATGGCCTTCCTATCAAGGCATTGTATGGAGACTCTACATCAACCACGCAGAATAATATTTCTGTGGTTATGCTCTTTAGAGGAATTCACATGGTTATTTCTCCTTTTGGCTTATTGGCCGACCCATTGAAACCATAAATCTTGTAAGTTGATGGGATGAGATCATCATCTCTGCCGCCCATGGTCTTATAAGTATGGTAAAACAATATATCAACTGAGCTTCCAGTATCTATTAATATCCTGTTTATTGCCCATGCGTATGTGTCACTATCATCCTCTTCATCAGTGTTTGGCTTTTGGTTGATTTCCAGTTTGACAACTAATGGACTCTCATGTAATTCTCCACCTCCTGGTACTTCTTCCGCACAGAAGGAAATAGGTTGCCTCTGCCAATCTTTCAATGGTGATATCTTTGCCAAGTTGAGTATCTCTTTCCCATCATTATCTCTTGCATAAACTCGACTTAAGACATTATCATGGAAGTCTTTTATGCTTCGGAATGAGTGTATTATTGAGTTACAGTATAAATTCTTTGCTTTCGCTCCTACTTCAATCAGATATGTCTTCTTTCCTACCTCATCTCCTGGTGGTTGCCGCTCTGGTGGTGGTGGTAAATTATGTTGTTGTGGGACTAGATAGTGGTTTAATTTTCCCTGATCAATCATTCTTAGTATAATTTTCTGCACATTTCGACAGTTGTTTGTGGAGTGACCGTGGAAGCGATGATAAGCGCAAAACTCTCTGCTTCTTCTTACTGGTGGTGGCTTATGATCCATATTTGGTTGTTCTTGTATGTCTTCCATTAAGGTTACTGCTTCCCAGATTTTGTCTATTGCGGTATTTAGACGCGGCATTTTTATTTCTTCCCAGACTGTTCTATTTTCTCCTGGACCTTGATTATAGTATCACTTTTGCCCCATATATCCTTTCGTCTGGTTATCTAGCCTCGGAATCTTATTGTCATGTTGTCTTGCTCGATATTCTCTTTCATACATTTCTTGATTTATACTGCTCATTGCTACTTGCTTTTGCTTATCTTCCATCACCATCTTTTCTTGACTTCCTTGGGATGTTCTTGCAACTGCATTTGTTATCTTTGGAAGTAGGCTTGCGTTTCCTTCTTTTGCGTTTGTGACTGCAACTGGATAAGATTCCATTTCTCTCTGCTTTTCTTCGAGTACAATGTACTCTTTTTGGTACTCGCACAGCTCTTTCATTGATATGGTATCTTTGATCCTGAATATCTGCATATACAACAGGTCTGTAGGAAAAAGTGTGTTAATAAAAGCTAGTATGAGATTCCTCTCATCTACTCTTCCATCCATTTCACTGCACATGGTCCTCCAATGCGTGGTTAAGTTACGTAGGCTTTCATTAGTCCTTCTTCGCAAGCTAAACACCTTCTCTATGCCTGGTCACAACATGTTGTTGCTGATGTATGCTCCTAAAAATATGCTCTATAGATGATTGAATGATGTTATTGTTCCCATAGGTAATCCCTCAAACCATTGTAAAGCTTCTCCAGTTAGACTGGATGGAAAATACTTGCATAAGACCGCATCGTTATCCTCCTATTGTAACAGAGATCTGGTGTACGCCTTTATATGCTGCATCGCACATGTGCTTCCATCCAAAATATTAGTAAATACAGGTAAAGTGCATTTAGTTGGAACTCCTTCCCTTTGTATCTGTCGTGCGAATGGTGTATTTCCTGCTTCTTCTATGGCTTCATCTAACTGTCGCCTACCTCCATCTCTCCGTGTCGTTATCATCGCTCTCACTTCTGCTATTTCTCTTAAAATTGCTTCGTTTATGGTTTGGTCTATATCTTGCTGCATAGGTCTTTTCAATCTTGCCAGGCTTATTCTGTTGTCATATCTATTTTGATGTATTGCCTCTTGTAGTTCTCATTCTTCCGCTTCTTCTCTGCGTCTCCTTCACCCATCTCTTTTATTCCTTGCATGGATCTGTTCGTCATTATATCTTTCAGCTTCATCTACGCGGTCACGTTGATTTGTAGCATTTCTCTCCTATGTAATATCATCCTCCCTTGCTCTTCGTCTGTTTCATCATCCTGATCATGATGCGTGCGATAACGTTGTCCTTGTTGTTCATGTCGATTGCCTCTGTGATCTTCTTGCATGCGATAGTTTTCGCCTTGTTGCACGTATCGATCAGTTGGTTGTCTTTTTATACGATTACCATCGCGCTCCCCTATATTATCGCCTACCTTAAAATTTTCAACAACGTTTCCATCTAAGAGTTGCTCTTGTCTAGCATCTCTGCGGCTAGATCGACTACGCCTTGACGTGCTCCTGCTTGTTCTTGACCTTGTGCTTGCACGTGTTGTACTTCGTGACCTCTGCTCTTGTAATATGATATTTTCTTTTCTTAGATCATCATTCTGACACGCCAATTCGCGCATGCTTCTTCTTCTATCCTCCTTTCTGCGACCAGCCTTTGTCGGAGCTCCTCGATTGTCATATTCTCTTCGTTTTCTATTATTGGTCCTCCATCTCCAGTTCTTTGCTCGTCTTCTTCTGTTGAATCTGTATTTGTAGTATGAACACTTACCGCATCATAGTTGATGGTGTTGTTCTCCGTCTGTTCACGTTGGATCTGAGTTTGGACTTGGTTTCCTCTATTATTCCTTTCTCCCATCCTTGATGATTCAGCAATTTCACTTCTTCTTCTCCCTGCCATTCTTCTGCTCCTCCTAGTTGCTATCACTTGTTCTGCTGTAGATGCTTGCCTTACCATATGTTTCGTCTTATAACAATATTTTTTCTTGACAAAGATTACTTTAAAGTACTCTTTAGAGAACTTAAAATTGTATCAATGAAAGTTGTTTTTCTGAGATTAAAACTTTTGGTTGAATTTTGTAGATCTAGACTTCTAAAACTTTCAAAGATTGTTAATAGAGCGATGATAAGCTATGAATAATTTTAAGCTTGCTTTTAAAGAAATTCACCAATAGGGTATATCATTCCGAGCTGATTTGTAGCGCCAAAATGTAGTTGCAGGAAATCCTACGACCACACACTATTGATAATCTATGAAGTAATCTAAGAAACCATCATGAAATACTCAAAATCTTTTATTAAATCTTAGAACAAGTACAAAGATGATGAGGGAAGACCCTAACTTGGGAAAAAATAACTTTCTCTCTCTTAAGTATCTTATCTTGGCACACCAAAAAGATTCCTCTCTTTACAAAGATGCTCGGCCCCTTATATAGGAGTTTACATAGTGGAAGACAACTAATAAAGCCCCTAATTTCGGATCTGACGTGTGTCAATGTCGCGTAGACTTTATCGTTGACGCACGGTTTCTTCATTGCCGCATGGTACTTCACAATTTACTCGTGATTTAGGTGACGTCATCTGGTTCGTCATCTCGGATATGTCGTACGCGTCCGTGTTCGCTTGCTACTAATGGAGTTACTTCGCATACTAGATGGGTGTGCGGTATTTTGCACCCACACTGGGGTACTTGTTAATGGACACCTTAATTGGTTAGTGAGAGGTCAAGATGGCTTTTTATTACTCTCTTTGGATATCAGTGATGAGAGCTTCAAAGAAATGCAACTATCAAAAGAATATTTGGAGGGGATCGATAAATGGTTTATGGTGCTGGGAGTGTTGGAAGGATTCCATTGCGTACTTGTCAACTCGTATAATAATGGTGTTCACATTCATTCAGAAATATGGGAGATGTCTGATTATGGAGCTCAAGAATCTTGGACTAAACGCCATATCATTACTCATGAAAGCATTATCACTACTGTAAAGGACCGTAGAGACTTACGTATGATGTGGTCTTTTGAGAATGGTAAGATTCTATTTATGGCTTCTTCTACGCTACTTTTATATGATACAGAACATGGAAGTGCTAGGTAACTAAATATTGGTGGTATGATCGTGAAATATATTGAAAGCTTAGTGCCTCTTAATTCTGGTACTTATGTTGGGGGTGAGAGGCGAATGGAGGGAATTCGAGAAACCTGAAAAAGAAGAAGAAGTTTTAAACAGAAGAAAAACAGGTGGAATTTAATGTTTTATTGGTTTATGTTGAAATGGATCACTCATATAGAACCTTAGATTATGATGTTGCATTATCGTATTTGGAATCCTCTCTTTTATTGGTTTGTATTTGGACGAGTCATACAGAATTTTCTTTTTGTATTTGGAATCCCCTATTTGAGTATCTGGTTAACATGAATAACTATGGAGATGAGGGCTGACTAGATTTGTGCCTATTGAATGTTAAATGTAATGATGCATCTGTTTCTGTTTCTGATTTTAATTTTTTTTTTGTTTCACACATTGGAAAATAATTATATATATGATATGCGTTTTCGTTTCGTTATTCCGTTTAAGCTTCTCTATCTTATTGATCGCCATCGTGCCTTTCGAAGATTGGTAAGCTTCTGTCAGGATTAAGAAACATAATGCCCTTTGCAGACCTGGTAATCTTTCTTTTCAAGGAAGTCCGTTTGGTTGAAGGATACTTTTGACCCCACACAGGTGCGTTGTTTGCAGTACATTTTTTTTTCTTTTCGAATTTTCCATATTATTTCTAAGATCTAGTTCAGTTGATATCAAACAAAAAACCTTTGTGGCAAACTGTTTGTTATATGATGCTCGGTTGTTTGTTGTAACAACTGCTTGGTTTCTTATTCGTCAATAGTAGTGATAGTGTGAATGTTCCATGTCATGAGGTAGCTGAATGCTAAAAATTAAATTTGGCGGAAACCGGAAAACACTCAAAAACATTAGAATTGAAAGAGCATATAGAATTATAAGATTGCATAACATCAGCCTCAATTTTTCCCCTTCCTTTTTGTTTATTTATATTTTCTACTAGAAAATAGACGAATTGCGTAACATGAAAACAGGACATTGGACTTCTGACTGAGGGTTGTATGGAAATATGTCCCACCCCGTTTGATATATTTGCATGTCCCACCCCATAAGAAAATTGAAAATTAGAACCTTAGTGTACTACAATATAGAAGCAGATATAGAAGGACACTGAATGTTTGCTGGAAGCATTTGGGCTCATCTTATAGTAATTTTAATTGAGAAACTGCAGTGTTTGTGGATTTTGGAATCCTAGTGAACATGTGTTTGGAATCCTAGTGAACTCGTGTTTGCAATCAAACTTGGAGTTTGGAATCCTAGTGAACTTGTGTTTGAATTCAACATCGTGGTGTTGATTGAGACTCATTTTATCTACTTAGAGACTTGGTGTTGAGTATATTTACTGTCAGCTATCCAAGTCCCGTAACTATTCTTAGATTTTCACCATGATTACTTTTTTGCACATGTTCCAGCCATGCCACCATGAGTCACCTGGACTCTAAAAGTTTGCTTGGAAAAACTTCGCTTGCTTAAAGTTGAGTGCTTGAATTTGAAACTTCGCTTGTTTAACGTTTCTGGTTTTCTTATTCTGGTAAAATTTAAATGCCTTGGGTTGATTGAAATTATAATTCGCAAGCATTTAATAATATTAAGGTATTTGAAATTGATTCATCAGAAGCAAGAGAGGAAAAAACTCTTTTATGGTTGCAAAGACTTTTAAGAGCGCCAACTTCCTTAGAAACTTAGCTGTATGGAACTTCTTGTACGTAGTAGCACAGGAAGCACTATAAACTGTGTACTCTTCATTGAAAAAACTCAGTTCTAACTTTCAGGTGTCTTTGGTTTTTGTTGATCCCTCTCTCTCTGCGTGTGGGAAGTTGATTTCATCTTGTTTCTATCTTGATTCGCTCTAAGACAGGCAATGCGGCTTTAATATAACGCAAGGAAATATTTCAAGAATAGTAGGAAACTTTCTCAATTTAAACTGAAATGAACAATTGTAAGTTGATTCAGGTGCACTGAACAATTAGTATGTTGGATTTGGATTTCAACTTAACTGCAGTCTTTCTGCAGTTGTTCTCTTAAGTTGTTCTAATGATCTTGTTCTCATGAATTAACTTCTCAGTTTGTAAAACAGAAATCTAGTTTAAAGACATGGGTGCAGGTCGCAACAACTGGTGTTCTGCCAGAAACAACTGGTCCGAGAAACTAGAGTAAATATCTGTTTTAATTGGTCATCATGGCTTCATGATGACAGAGTCTTGTCATCATAGTTCTTTCCCCATTTCAGTGTAAAAAATTTAGCATCCCATGGGATCACACTGAACTGGGGTTGTATACGATGTATTAACCGTTCGCCATTGCACAGAAAAATCAGGTTCTACTATGGTTTAGTTAAGCTCTCTCTTAGTTCGAAGAAGTTATGGGTGCAGGAAGTTCCCAACTTAAATAGTCTTGTTTGGCTCCAAGGACTAGGAGAAAAGTATAAGAAACCTGGAGAAGAATAAGCTTCGGAACTCGGAAGGAAAAATTGGTGAATTGAATATGTTATTTCTGCAGTCTCTGTCATCCGTTTTTTGTAAATTGTCGGTGAGTTATAAATTTTAGTACAATGTTTCAGTTTGGTTCTCTTATGTTAATAATCCCTGAAAGAAATTTTCAGTTATCTCCAACCTAGAGCAAGACACCCTTTCATCAAATTGCAGGTTAGTCTTGGCAGTGCAAGTTGTGTTTGGTTCCAAGTTAGATCATCAGTTATCCCCCAAAATTCTCCTGAACTGTTGTTAAGAATCATGTTAATGATGTAACAATGAAATAATCTACGTAGCTGTTCATTTGGAATTTCTTGTTATTCAAAAAAAAGAAAAAAAGAAAGAAAGGTGAGGCAGCTCAAACCCAAGTTACCCAACCCCAAGGAAGAGCCAGCCTCGCCTCTGGTTGTCGGGGCAGAAGTGAACAGACCCCTGCACGCTTAATACCATTTAAACTATAAAAATACCATTTAAACTATAGAAAACCCAAACGCCTTTTCATTTGCTTTCAGAAGTCTCTATTTCAATCGAAGAAAATAATTCTAAATTAGTAATCAAAGACTGAATTTGATTCATTTTCAATAAGACAAACATAAAACCCTAACTTTATAAGAAACTGGAAGTGAAATCATTCCTGAAGCAGCTAGTAACACACGGGAGGTGTGGGGATTAAGTTACCCAATTGCTAGAGTTCTCCCTTATATAGTTTTCAAATCAGGATTTGCAATCTAAGTCACCTTGGTAACAAAGCATTCAATAATCACTGTTAGATAAAAATCCTGATTCCACCAAGCTAATATCTTTCAACCGTTAGATCAAACTTAGCTTGTTACACACAAATGAATTGTACCCTCATTTAGGTTTATGTAACCGTACCCAAACGTGTACTGTTGGTTCAAAAATAGTTAACCTAGGTTGGCCATATGATTACTCTCATATCAACCTTATTCATCTTAACCATAACTAGTTCAAATGACTCAAATAAAACTAGTTAAATAGTTGTTCAATTGCTATATTCTCATAGATTTATACAAGAACACAATTGAAGAAAAATCGGTTTAATTCACTCGAATACATGAACATTATAGCCACGGATTGCAAAGATTGCATTCCTTATTGATAAATGTGTAAGTTCATGTACACTACCGATTTTAGAAAGTAACCACTTAAGTACGCATACTTAAGTAACCGGTTTTGTGAGTTTGGTGTTTCAAACTCAACAGAAATTCACGGACCTGAACTTTACGCCAGTACGCGTACGGGTACACGCACTTAGGTAACTGAACGAGTTGGTTTTGAAATCCAACATCAGCAGAAATTCACGGACATGAACTTCCGCCAGTATGCGTATGGGTACACATACTTATATAGTCTCCTCCAACCATTTCGTATACACACAAGTATGCATACTTTAGGTTCCCGGTTTTGGACTTATACACAAATGTGAGAACACACAATATGCTTATATCCAAAGAAGGCTACAAGATTCTAAACTCTTTATTTCAATCATTGAAACATTCTTCTATAATGACAATAGCCGTTTTCACACACTATTATCATCAAAGCAATTATCAAGATATTGAAATAATCATTATTGAAACATTCCAAGTCTTACACCAAATGATTTTATCACACAAACCATGTAAGATGTTACTCGGAAATTTTCTCATGATATAAGATGAACTTGGTCAAAGCGGAAGCTTACCAACACATATTTCGAGAAATATGTAAGCGAGATATACTCAGCTCGAAATCTCAAATGTGTATATAGAAAACTATATCTTAATACGACTTATGTCTCAATATAGGAGATAGAGTAGAAATAGACTTTCCAAGTGATAGATGAGTTTAAGTCTCCACATACCTTTTGTCGATGAAGTTCCACAAGCTCTCCTTAGTAGTTCTTCGTCTTCAAGTGATAAACGCCGTGAAGTCTAAGCTCAACTACACAAACTATATACTAGTCCGAGACATCTATAAATAGGTTAGAAATCAAGACTTATAGTTTTGATCACTAACATTTACAAACATGCTTAAGATACCAACGCATGCAAGTTCGACCGAGCAGTGCTCTAACAATCTCCCCCTTTGTCAATTTTAGTGACAAAACTATCAATACATATGGATTACAAAATAAATAAAAATTGTAGCATCTCATCAACATGCTTGATCTCCTTGGCATCTTCAACATGACTCAAAATCTTCGTCCCTTCCAAGTACTCCAATAATCCCCAAAGGTTGTAAGTTTAGCACCATCGTTAGTTGAAGATCCGTAGCGATAACAATGAGAAAACAAATGCTCTCAATCATTGTTATACGGTGTCATAGTATTATTACACAGCATCAAAGTTCATTTGTACCACAACTTTGACAATAACACTACGGTGATATGTATCACTCCCCCTTAGTCAATACTTCATCTCGACATGAAAACCACTCCCCCTTATATAATAATCCGTAAACCATATGTATTTGTAGTGTGAACTACACATTAATTCTCCCCCTTTTTGTCAATTTTATTTGGCGAAGGTACGAAAATTAGTGGGATCCTAATGAAATTTCCACGGAGATACTTCAGGACCAGAGGTGTATTAACATACCAACAAATTTTGATGCAATCATATAGCCGAAGCTAAATACATTCATCAAGGAGTTTATAAAGATACAAGATAACCCCTATAATATTCCACAGCCGCACTCCCCACAAAGATATGGAAATTAAGCACAAGTTCAAAAGAACTCTCCCCCATAAAATGTCATTTCTGAAAGAACAACAAAGGCGACCTTATTTTCACAAGAAAAGAAGGATTTCTTTGGACAAACCAAATCACATGAAAACATGAAATTGTATCCAAAGTTTTCAATTGAATTAACCACAAGAGAACCCATGACTAATTCAATCGAAATGCACAACTAAATTAATCACAAGAAAACCCATGATTAATTTAGTCTGATTACACAACTAAACTAACCACAACGTGATCAATTCAATTTGTCATGCTCGTCATAAGAGAACTTACGGAGCAATAATTAAACTAACCACAAGAGAATGATAAATTCAATTGGTCATTCTAACCATAAGAAAACCTATGGAGCAACACAATATATGCACAGAAATGTGGATCGGAGAAGACCAATACTGCGGAATAAACAAGGATTCATTCTATTTACCATCACTATTTGCACAATGACATAATAGACTTAATCCTTGTAAACAAAAGTTCATCCTTTCTTCCATCAAATAATGAGATAAAAGGCTTTAACTTTTGTAATGTCAAAAGTTTATTCTATCTTCTATCAATACATTCATATCGACATAATAGAGATAACTTTTGAACAAGTATGGGATAGTCAGGGTTCTCGGACGTAAACAACATATCCCATAGCAATTTGCAATATACCAAATAATAAAGATTAAAATTGCAAAAATCATCTTCCAAAATACTTAGAATTTAAACAAATAAATCTAAAAACATGAAAATGAAAAAAAATGTTGGACATAGCTATGTGTACTCACAATAATGGCTATTCCAAACGCTAATTATTCTTCTAATAACAAGAAATAAATTCTCTAAAAGAAGATTTACTAGACATTAATCAAAAAACAACTCTAAAAACAAGGAGCAGTCACAAGCGACATTAGATTTCCGGTACGAAAGCTTCACTGGTTCCAAGACCTTCAAGCTTGTGACAGACAGAGTTGACAGAAGCTTTAGACACGGTATTGAGAAGAATTTTAAGTCGTGTCTTCATTAGAGCAAGGTCGGTGTTGACCTTTATCAAATCAGTTCTTAACCCATCTAGCTCTTTTAGAGTGTTAACAAGCAACAACTTTACATCATTAAACTTATCAATAAAGTTTTGAACAACTTCATTAAAAATCTCTTCATCATCCTCAAAATCTGACACATCATTAGGAGATTGAGAAGACGCGTCATCGATTTCCTCAAGAGTTCCTTTTTCCTTCTCCTCGAGTGAGAGACCAAAACCCTTATCAAGAAAACCTATTGGAAAATAACAAGTTCCTGAAGGTGATGTCATTCTTGACAAAATGTAGCCTGAAGTATGCTTACTTTTCAAAAGATGGGTTTGGTATTTAAACGTTTTCACAGGAACCCTGAAGATAGGGTTTCCAAAGACGATTTGTGATAATCCACAAGGATACCCGCACGAACACGAGCTTGACCCTTAAAAGGAAACTCGAAAAGAGAAGTACTAAAAAACAATACAAAGATGTTGTATGCGTATGTGAGAAAACTCACAGATTGTTGCTCAATAAAACATTGTATTCTTACAGAAGAGCAATTTTTAGAGTAAGAGTGGAACTTTTGAATTAAAACAAAAAAAGAAAAACAAAAGTTTTTCCAAAGAAAAAAATACTTATGCAAACATGTTTGTGACAGATAATCCGGCTAGAAACTATAAGAAAAAAGCCAGAGAATCAGAAAACACTTTGCCATCAAGTATACCTGATTATATTTATGAGTGAGAATTCAACCTTGTGATTAATTTGCACAAGTATGAGCCTTGAGCTCATTAATGAACGTTGCTTATGGTTAAGCCTCTTTTTCCTGATCTTTGGAAGAAAACCATTATGATGTGAAAAGTTAACATAAAACCTACTATCATCAAAATATGACGCATAGTGATGATTCTTACCTGAAGAATTTTGCCCGGAGGGAATCGTCACCTTGTTGATAATTTCTTTATATCCTTCAATTATCTTTTTTATTCTGGTACCTTTTTCACATCATGAATAACATAATCTCCCTTCTTGACAGAAGAATATCCATGAGTCCTTCTTCGTGAAAATGGCTTAGGAAGACTGTTATGTGTTTGAACATTTGAGGAACACATTGAACTGACTTTCCTGGTGGGGTGCACAGGGTGAGTACTAAAACCAATTGGTTTAGACATGCGAATGTATGTTACACCTTTGATAATTAAATCTAAGGTGTGTTGAAGACGAATGATAGAATTGTCATCCAACCTAAAATTCTTCTTTTGTTTGCCAATCCCTTTCGAATTACAAAAGAGACACACTTTCTGATCACTTGAGTGATTAGACACAACAGTTTTAACACCATCGTTGGGAGAATTCTTCCTTCCATGTGATGTGGACATTCCTTGATTAGAGGAAGACACAGGCAGATCTTTTTCAATAGGAAGGGCTTTTGGTTTTGCTTCTGAACCAGTAATTTTTCCAGTTAAATCAGAAGCAGTTGGTATGGCGGACTCTTTTGAACACTCTTGAAATGAGAGTTTACTTAAGAGATGTTCAATTTTCAAAGCATCCTTTTTGAGAGTTTCCTCCTAAAGAATCTTTAAACGAGAGTCACGCTCACATATCATACCAACTAGGACATTGACTTTGTGTTTCAACCCGTTGACATTATCATCCTGGATTCTAACAAGTTTTAGAATCACTTCACTCTCTTTAGTTGCATCCCTTTCAACTTCAGAGTCAGACTCGTGATGTAATTTCAACTTTGTTGTAGTAAAAGGTTCGTTGAGACTTGTGAAAGCAATTGATTTTAGACTTATTTAAACTAAAAATAGAGAAAATTTAAATCCAAATTTTTTTTTAAGATTGAAAATAACCAAGACACTAGATTCCACTATTCCACATGAATGAATGATGGTAAAAATTTCAAAACTCTAATTATCTTTA
>JAJJMB010000591.1:0-10295 GCA_023531105.1 Papaver atlanticum | reverse complement strand
TATTTTCAGCAATTCATCAATTGACGAACAATTGATCAAAAATTAGGGTTTCGAACAAACGCTCCACAAATCATCATTCTGAGCAAGTTCAAACACTAATAATTTTATGTTGATCCAGTAATCGACATCCAGATTAATTATATAATATTTGGTAGACTACTAATATTTTAATTAATATTTTATTGGGTCACGTTACCATTAATTCATCGAATTGAGCAATACTTGCTCAGTTGCTCGAATATTGATCCAACTATCAATATCAATATTCAGTAATTCGTCGAATTGAGCAATACTTATTCAGTTACTCGAATATTGATCCAACTATCAATATTCAGTAATCCGTCGAATCGAGCAATACTTGCTCGAATTTACAATATTTTCTTATCAACATAAGAACTGTACGTCTCAATCATGAATCACTGAGAATTCGTCACTCATGCTCAATTCAACAAAACTTAGACTCACTGTCTAATCAAGTCAACGACTGACTAATCAAATACACGTCTGCTTTGCAAACTCCACATTCGTGAGATATCAATCACGTCACATGGGGGGATATCAATTAGGGTTTTGGTCTGGCGGCCTACGGCACGTGTGTTCATCTATGATGAGAATTGTGAGTAAGTCATGCAAACGGTTGAAGGAGTTAGCAAAGTGGTGGGTGCATGATCAATCAAGTCTCCACACGACATGGAACTGATTTTACCACGATCTCCCACTTTCCCGCTCTTTCACTCCAGAAACCGTCACACTTACTGTGATCAAGGTGTTCATTATTCTGACAATATAAATAAGTCTCTGAATCCATGATTGAACGGTACACAGAAAATCCACGAGATATTGAACAGATAATCCATTGTCTAACCAAGAATCATCATGTGAGCCACACTCTCTCAATCATTCGAAACTTATTTACACAGTTCACATACTTGCAGAAACCTTCAACACATCAACAATCCTTGATCATCATTGATCCCACAATTCTCAGCTTCCTTCTTACAGATCAACCCATCTCCCTCTTTTGTGACCGAATTGACTCTGGAATGGCCATTGACTTGGTTTAGGTCGGAGTCCTACAGATTGATCTCTCGAACTCAAAGAACTCCCGTGTAGTGCATCTGTGTGAGGTTAAGCAGTTTGTTCGCTTGAGGAGTCTCGTCCGATCGGTCGTCTTTTCACTTCCCTGAAAAAACAGCAAATCGTTTTTCCCCATCTACAGATTGGCGACCACAGTGGGAGATTAATCTCTCGGTTGCAATTTCACATTTTCACAAAATGGTTGATTTTAGGTCAGATTCAGTCACAAATCCTAACCCAAACAATGCTAGCACTAGCAACAATGGTGGTACTCCAGAAACTACTCATGTTTCCAACAACGGCACTGGCGATACCACTCCTCCGCAAACCAACATCGGAGACAATCCTCTATTCGGCAGGTCTCCTGAATAAATCATAAGAAATACACCTACTATAGGTGATCTCATGAAGGTGCAAGAAACTCTTGCCAAAAATCAGATTGACATGGCTAACACTCAGAAGGAGTTATGCAATTATCTCAAGACTCTCACTGACAAGATGTCAGAGAAAACTCAGGAGAAGGGAAAAGCCAAAGAAACGTCTTCTACTGCTGATCCTGAAGTCACTCCAATCCATGTAGTAGATGATGATGAAGCCCACAAGGCTGCAGAAAATCCACCAGAGAAGGAGTCTGCAGGTTTCATCACTCGTGAAGATCTGGAACGCTTCATGGAGGCTCGAGGAAAATATAAGACACCATATGTCCATCGTCATCAACCTCCATATCCTGCTGCTACACAAAGAATTCCTCTCCTGAAAGGTTATACTTCTCCAATGTTCACACTTTACAATGGAATAGGGAATGCTCGAGAACATGAACACAATCATGTCGTCCGTCTGAAAGAATTCTCAAAATCTCTGACAGGCCGAGCATATACTTGGTACAATAACATTGCACATGGGAGCATCGATAACTGGGGAGAAATGGTTAACGCCTTTTATAGGAAATACTTCTTCGTCTCTAAGCAGATTACTCTTTCTGACTTAGGAAGGATGGCTCAGAAAAATACTGAACATCCGAATGAATATGTGAAGAGGTTCAGAATCCAAGCTTTGGATTGTTATGACCCTAATGTTATTGAACAAAAATTGGTGGACTTATGCATTAATGGAATGATCCCAGTTTACAGAGCCTTGCTGGAAAATCTCCGGTTCCAGACTTTCTCAGAGCTCCATGAAGCAGCCAAGCGATCAGCAACTACTGCTTCAGCCTTGCTGGAAAGAACAAAAACCGTCAAATCCGAGGAGCCACGAGACACTCGAAACAGCACCAGGCGCTTGATCAACAAACAGTACAATGTTCAACCTTCCATGAATGTTGCTGAAGGGAGCAAAAGGAAAGTTGATGCGCAGCAACATAAGAATGCTCCTCCAACATCTCATCCTACGAAAGCACCAAGGAAGGACAACCAAACTCGAAATGCATAAACACCTACTCAGCATCAGCAGAATGATCAGGAAGTACTAGACTTTCCTTTCCCTATTGAAGAGGTGATCGAGTTACTGGAAGTTTGGATCCAAGATGGTGCGATCAATTTACCTCCCGTCAGGAGAGAGCCGACAGACGAGGAAGTGGAGAATCCGCGTTACCGTCACTTTCATAGGTATGTCAGTTATCCGACCAGTAACTGCAGAACTCTGAAATGCATATTCAAGGAAAAGACTGATTCAGGAGAACTGGGGACTGAAGGAGTACACAAGAATCCTCTCCCAATCAGAACCTTTACACTCTCTGAACAACCAGTCAAAGAAGCAGTCAATCATTGATCGAGCATGTCTGCGAATTTCTTTATCTGTCAAAAGCTCAAAGAGGGGACATGTTCACGGCTTTGAACCATATAGTGTCCGAGAAACATTTATCTATCTTAGAAGTGCTCCCTGAACCTCCAGCCACTGATAAAGAGATGTATGATTGGGGACTTCTCACCACGGTCCACCTCAAAGGAAATGAGTTCAAGCGAGCGTTGGTCGATGTTGGCACTGCTGTCAATATCATCCCTTTGAAAACTCTCAGAGATGCAGGCATCACTCGACAAGAAGCCACTCATGCTCCTGTCTCAGTCAGAGACCATGAAGGAATCTCCAGGGATGCTTATGGTTACATCATTCTCAAGATGAAAACTTGTTCAACCTGGGCAGAAACCAAATTTCACATAATTATGGAGGACCCAGGATATGATATGATCCTTGGACAAACATGGATTCATGCTGGAAAGGTAACTGCCACACCTTCAATTGCACATTTCTCTATTGAAGAAAGCTCTGATTCGGAAGAAATAGAGGACGATCCGTCATTCGAACATCTGGGGAAAGTTCAAGCCTTGATGGAACTCACACAAAAGCCCGAAGAGAGCGCACATGAATTTGTCAAAAGATTCCGTACTCAGGCAAGTCTTATTCCCCCTCATGCGTCCATATTATCAACTTTCAAACATGCTACCCTGGTCCGGGGACTCAATTTTGCTAATAACCTAGCACTCACCAAACGCTATGAGTGGTTGGTCTCGCCTCAACAATACTTCACCAAGTGGTTAGATGCAGAACCTCTCAGAATTCAGGATTCCACTGATACGGCTAAAATAATGGCCGAGCACAACAAACAATACCTTGAATATTCTTCCTTGCACGAGTGTCCGTATGTGCCACAAGATTGGAAAGCTCCACAAACATGGAATCCCACTGTACGAGGAATTCCAAACCAGCAGAAAATATTCAGAGCACGAACAATCAAACCTAACAAATTTCATGAAGGGGATTTAGTTCTCAAGGCAATTAAACGCGGTGATCGTACAAGGAGGAAGTCTAATTGGGAAGGGCCTTTCATGATCACCAAATCCATGGACGGTGGGTACTACAAGTTGATCAACATGGATGACAAAGCCATTGTGCCAGTGATGAAGGAAAATTGGCTCAAAGCCTTTGACGCGTGAGATATTTACCTGGGGTGTTATGTGTTCAAGGCTAGGGACACCCAATGCATGTTAGGATTTTCTTTCACCTGTATTTTCAATTCCTCCAAAATGTTTGCAATTCTTGCATTCAGTATTTGAATTCAGCAATTTATCAAAGATCTTTTATTTTAAGAAAATCCTCAATCACTCACTTATTCAAAGCCAATCAGAAAATCAAAACCAAAATAAAACCTCACATCTCTCAGAAGTTCAAGGTTCAAGAGATTATGGAAAGGAAAACTAAAGGAAACCGGCAAAGTAAGATTTTTGCTTCTCTGCATTCTCCAAGACTTGCAAGGCCACTTTCTCCAACTCCAGCTTTTCAGTCAATTCATCAATCTTAGCCATTTTCTCCACCACAGCATCACTGGTGAAGTGTATATTGTTCTCTACTGCGTCCCTGGTGATGTTGATCCTCTGACGAAGCCACTTCAAGTTGAAACCAAGTTCTCCATATTTCTTCAAATTGTACTCCCAATCAAATGGTACACCTTCGATAATGGCATGGCGTATCTGGCTTCAGCACAAATATCTCGACACACTGATTCAACACCAACATGATCAAAGTGTAACTGAACTACAATTGATAAGTCTTCATTATCTCATGATAAGACTTCTGAAGCAGATGCAACATCATTCATCCATGGATGGAACAAACTCCTTCAACATACACTGGGGACTTGATCTTATTGGAGAAATCGATTCAAATCCATTTCAATAAATGTTATCCACATAAAAAGTTATTGCAACCTGATGTGATTCCATGAAACTTCATCAACGGGACCTCTCTACATCACAAGCCCCTTCACGACTGATGAACTTCCTCTCTTCGCCAATCATGAAGACCGCTACTGCTATCTGCCGCAACAACGTCGATTCACTGACAAAGCCGGTTCACAGTAAAGTCATACTGTTCAGGAGAATTTTGGGTAAAACTCCCAGTACACCTTCGTCTTAGGGATGCTCAACCCACCAACTAGTTCGTGAATGTAAAGGCTCACTGGATGGAGGAGCAACGACTATGTCGATAATCATGGTTCTAGCCTTTTCGATCTCTGGAGCAACTCTGACCAAAGTATCGACGTCAACAAGGATATCTGGTGGAAATCCTTTCATGGTCTCAGCATCAACAAGAATTTATGGAGAAAATTCAATCGTGATCTCAGCATCAACAACGGTCTTAGGAGCAACATCTTCATGATAGGGCTTCATCAACTAAACGTTCTCTGAAGTGTTACTCGATGAAGCGGACTTCTCCAAGCACTAATGATTCACATCAAGTTGTGTAGACATGAAAACATGTTCACATGAAAGTCTTCCCAAAACTTGCACGACTGGCGGGCACAATCCAAAGTCTTCTACAAGATGTTCTCATCACCTCTACAAATGAGATACAACACACTTCAGGCCATGGGTTTACAAAAACGTACCAATGGGTGAGGAATGGGACAATGCTTCCTCAACGAAAGATGTTCATCTATGTCTGTTCTGCAACATACCAAAAGGGCACGTCAATCGGACATACGAGCTGAAAGATATGGTCTTTACCGTCAGGTCCATGAAATCTGAAAATTTTGTACGGGATTACAAATTACAAATGTGCACGCTTCATTGGATGACCTATACAACTCCAAATTGAGTGATTCTTTTCTCATATGATAACTCAGTCTCTTAGCTTCAAAAGTTGGGGTCAAGCACTGAATTCCGACATCGTATGAGGTTCCTACAGCTTCCAGAGCATACAACATGCAAGCAGCAATTCTTAGACGGGATTCATAACCTCCACAGTCGATCGGTGTCCACCAGGTCTTTCCATAAGTCCTTCATCAAGGTACCTCCAACTTCGATCACCTAGGTCTTTACATCAAGTTTTCTACCTGGGTCCTCTATCTAGGTCTTTCCAGGAGAAGGAAAAACGAAAGGGAGAGATTTAACAAAATACTGGGGACTGACGGTCCACTGGTCATGACGATCAATTTCACAGTCCAAGACACCAAGCTCTCCTATGCTAATCCTTCATCGTAAAATTCAGCATGTAAGTGAACTAACGCTATCTAAGTTCTTTACTATGCATTCAAGACATGAGCAAATCGTGTGAAAGTCATAAAAAAACACGTTTTGCAACAAGCTCATCTGAGGAGATTTCACACTGCCCTGTATAATACGACGAACTGGGAGCAACTGGTAAGGAATCTAAGGTTTAGTTATATACCATTCTGTTCGTATGGATGTTCTCTACAACATATCAAAATTTCATAACAATTGGATAAATGAGCAAAGAGATGTGGCCAAAACATTGGACTAAATGCCAGCTAAATTTTTTATGGAAGTCTCCTGGAAGTTTACTGTTTCGGCTGTTTCGGCCCCTAAACATACTCAAAACTCAAAAACATTCTCATCTAAAGCTTGGAAATATCCTGGGCATGAAAAAACATGGGTAGATCACGAAAATCCGACATCGGACGAAGATTCTACAGTGTTTTTACTGAAAGACTGAAGTCTGGATTTTTTCCGGTGACGTACTTCGGCAAATTTTCTCATATATTCGTATGGATTCTCATTTATTCATTCAAATATCATCAATTTCATACTTCTATGAAGAAAGTACAGGGGAATACTTACTTGAGGGGTCTCTAAGCCGTTCGGAGGATCAATATTGCCGGAATCACCATTAGTAGCATTATTTCATTCATTCGGTCCTGGGTTTTGAGAATTCTCCGTCTCACCATTTTCCAAGGAAGAATGAGCATTGTCAATACTTTGTTCATCCACGAAATTTCCTCCTGGATACATCAGCAACAATTATTAATATTTCATTCAAGGAGTGCTATGAACGATTATACGAAGAGGTACTTACATCAACTTCTTCTTCAACGCTCGATTCAGAGACTGTTTGTTCACCCGCAGAGAATTGAAGACCGTCAAGGCTCGATGAAGCATAATTCTGAAAGGAAATAACAAACCTTGGTTTCGTGATCCTAATTGCACGGACAAGAAAAAGTCATGATATAAGAAGCGTTAACAACTCACCAAAGAAACAACCGGGGACTTTACAATACTCGAACCTGGATGACGTTTTTCGGGTTTGTATTGGACCAAGAAGAATTCGTCATTCACACTTGGAGTATTCTTAATCACAGATTCTTCCTCTTTATCAATTGAAGCAGTCTCATCTGTGTTTGGAGAGCTCTTAGTCACCGCTTCTTCCTCTTCATCAACTAAAGGAGTCTCATAACCGTCGTTTGACATCTCTGCAAAGTAGCTGTGGCATCCATGCAATATTTCTACTTAAGTATGTCATTCAGAGGTGCAAATTTCATCAAAGCAATGGAATTCAAGCACAACAAAATAATAAAGAGGCTCTCAGCGTCTACAAAAATGGTAACACTCCAACTCTTACCTATTTATAATTTCACTAGCTGTAGTGATTATAATGCAAAAATTACGAGAATTTGTTCGCTTCTTCGAACCTACAAAGACGAGCAAAATTTCATTATTTAAAATCATAACTTGATTTTTCATAAAACCGTGAGCTATTCACGAAATTTCCATCATGTGAACAATTCACATAATTTTCACCACGTGAGCAATTTCCACCCAGTGGACATTCATTGATTTTTGTGCATACACTATTAAAATCACGAAATTCACAAAAACATTATTGTTTACTTTTAACAATTGTTTAAAATCAAAACTTGATTTTGCAAAATCTTTCATAAAATCGTGAACAACCCACGTAAATTTTTACTGTGTGAACGGTTTTTCAAAAATTGGACAGACGTCCATTCTACAATTGTGAAAACTCATATACAGACATTATTTCACCATGTATAATTGTCTACTTTCAACAGTTGTTCAAAATCAAAACATTGATTTTACAAACAAAAAAATTAACGTGAAACTCACGTAAATTTGAAAAAATATATTTTTTTTTGCTCCCTCGCGCGAGCATACGTCGAAAATAAAAAAATTCATGAAATCTCATAGACAATTTTTTTTTATTACTAACAGACGCACGTCTATTCAAAAAAAAACAAACTTTTCTCTCGTACGAACGTCCACCTTTGAAACGAGAGTTTATTCCCTTTGTGAAATCTCACATATTTAAGGCTTCCGTGAAAGCGCATAGACAAAATTCTTATCATTAGACTCAGGTCTATTTTGTTTGTTTCTTAAACTAACGAATGAACAAACGTCTCTTCCTAAAACAAGGATTTCTTTTTTGGGATGGGCCCGTAAACGCTAAACTGACAAAACTGAACATCCGACCGACCAAATCAGCAGTGCTTCATCTCTCCGTGCTCACGGGATGACACTCTATCAAACTGTCAGGATCCTTACCTGAGCATTTGCTCGTACATGACACCATTGGAGCAAATCGGGGATTCTGAAAATACCTTTGTACGACTGAGTTCAACTGCTTGTCTCGTCGACTGGAAAATCACCATCTAATGCTTACTGCAGAACATGACTGTCCCTCACTAAGCAGGGGACTTAATGTTGATGGTGGATTTTCGACAAAGGTAAAAATCGTAAAACCATGATACTGCATGTTTCTGACCCGGCTTCAGGAACGCATGTGACGATTCATATTTTACGATCCGTGAACCGTTTCACGATCTCTGATCGAGTTCCTCTAAGAGCCATGATGAATATGTTTCTCGAAAGGCCTCCCACTAGCTGAGCATTCGATACTATGCATTTCATCGTGACCTCTACATAGAAGAATGATTGAGCGGTCCTCCTACATAATTTTTTGTTGAGAGGGCTTAACGCCTTCAGGACGTCGGCGACACTCGCTGTTCCCTGACTATGTAAAGAGACCGTGTATAGAATCATGCGGCTCTCCTACATAATTGTTTGTTGAGGGGGCTAAACGCCTTCAGGACACCAACGCTGCACGTTGTTCCCTGACTATACACCTTTCAGAACGAGTATGATGCTTCAACTATCTCATATCTCGATTCTACAATAGATTAATTCTACCGTGACATTCGCGACTGAATTCCTAGAAAATAATCTATTATATCTCTTTACTTCGTTCCATGGCTATCCCCGACTGATTCCATGGATTAGTAATAGATAACCATCTTATTTCATTACTCCGTTCCTTGAATTCCCTGGCTGGATTCATGGATTAGTAATAGATACACAATTCATTTATTACTCCGTTTCATGAGTCATTCTCCGCTGAATTTCATGAATTAGTAATAAATGTCCAACAATCGGGCATCTGGACTATCACCGAGTAAGCCCCAATAAAATGGTGCAAGTGTACACAACAATGATGCACGAACGAGCACCCAAATGCACAAACGAGCATTCAAAAATATGGACAAACGAGGACTCCTACACAAAATAGGAGAGAGAAAATAATATTAAAAAATAATAAAAGAGGCGCCTAGGGATAAGGCCCACCGGCCGGCCGGTCATGCCGCCGTGGCCGGTCCCCCATGCCTCTTCCCATTTTTTTTATTTTTTTTATTATTTTCATGAACTTATGAAGACTCCTTCATTCGAGCAATTTTCCTTGTTTGAGCAAAACTCACGGTTTCTCCATATTTTCACGGTTTCATGAAAAATAATAATATAAGGAAAGGTGTCGCGGGACCGGGCTACTAGCCGGCCGGCCATTCCCTAGCCGTGGCCGGTCCCACACCTTGCAATCCTTGTTTTCATAATTATTATTTCCCTCATCTCATGAAACTCCTCCGTTTGAGCAAAAAATCATGGTTTCTTCATATTTTCTCAAATATTGCTCAAACCATGAAAAAGCCAAAAAGTCAATTTGTCTCATGACCGACTAGGCTATTCACGAAAATATTAAAATATTATTATTTTGATATTTTTCAAAATATTGATCAAATGAGCAAATTTCTACTTGCTCATTCAAGCAAAATCAAGAATTTCAGTAAAAAATCGAACTCTTCTGAAAATCCAAAATATTGCTCAAACGCACATCAGAAAATACCGAAACTCTCAGGACTGAGGCACGAACATTATGGTGACACGGGCATGCTTCCTTCACCGACCAAGGCTGGCCCTAAGGTTTGCAAGGAGACGGTCCCACACATTCTTATAATTTTGACCTAATTTGCTCAATTGCTCATATTAGGTTCAAACTTTTTCCAACCAACTTGGAATTTGCTCAAACGACCAACAGCTGGTCCCACAACCACCAAGGGCCGGTCTCATGCCCTCTTGGTCGGTCCCTCACTTCTCCATAATTAGGTTTTATCGCCTAACGCTCGCACGAGCATTATTCTA
>JAJJMB010000567.1:0-23442 GCA_023531105.1 Papaver atlanticum | reverse complement strand
TTATTTTTGGGCAATTGGCCCGTGTTAATTTTGGCAACTGGCCGTATAAATTGTTGGAGTTGGCAACTGGCCTTCTTCCATTTTGGTAACTGGCCACATTAATTGTTAGAATTGGCAACTGGCCGTACAAGTTATTGGGTTAGCAACTGGCCAAATCTTATTTTAGGCAATCGGCCGTCTCTTATTTTATTTTTATTTATTTTTGAAATTGGAACCCTTGTCGAATTTTATGAGTATTATGGTATGGGACATATGCTCATAGAATTCTGAGTTTGAGACTAATGAGATTTCTACGGGGTGCAGGATTATTAGTGAACGAAAAATTTACTTGAGTGGCGTATCCGAGAGTCGGAGCTTTCCAAGCGGGTCCTAACTCGACCCGCATGAAGCAAAAATTCTCTGGTCCGTCACAACATATCTCATATTATAACTACCACATTTAACAAATTTGGAAGTGATAGAAACTTGACTAATTAAAAGGAGATTTTCTAAGAGAAAAATTCAGAGATAAATATTGCTCCCTTAATTATCTCTTCATAGAATACTACTTATTCCTTATCCAGCAACATACTCCCCAGTCCCAATCCCTATTTTGTCAGTTCGTAATCCAAATTTTTGCAGAGCTTAAGACAGAAAGAATTTAACAGTGCCTGCGAGCATTGCTTCTCATTACTGTGCAGGTCATGTTATGCTTCTTAAATACTTGTATGGATGTCGAACTTGAACTGGTCACTGCTAGTCAATGCTAGTCTGCTTATCAACAGTTACGTCAAGTTTGTCTAAACTGGTTACCATTGACAAAGCATTAGAGTACTTAAGCAAACTTATTTTACTTCAACAGTACCTGCGAGCATCGCTTGTCTACAGTTTAAGACCAGTTACATTTCCCCTACAACTTTCGGAAATACACTACAGCGTAGTTTTTAGGATCAAAACGTCATAGTATCTAATTTAGCAATGCACTTCATAGGAAATTTACATAGTTTAAGAGAAACCTCTATCAATTTGTTCAACATAAACAAAATAATATGCAAAAACAGTTGTACTCAATACTGGATTTTTTTTAAAAATGGCTTCCCAGGTGAATCCAAACATAAAAGAGTGCTTGCACAATCACCGGCTCCAGCTCTTCCAACTTCATATACTAGAAATAACGAACTTCATCTGTAATGTAACTCCCATGGATTCTCTTGAGGACGTGACTAATCTAAATGTTGTGCTCCTCGTAATTGTGTTTGTTCCTACAATATGTAAATATGACAAAAGTGAAAATCACTAATTATTTAACTCAACTACAAACACATTGGCAGATGAACCAAGATAATTTACCTGCAAGAGTCCAACCAAGCCAGTTGGATGTTGTTGATAATCGCAAAAAACTGGACGTTGTTGATAATTGCTCAATGGAACATAGCCACGCATATAGCATTGCTGGTATAGTTAATCACAAGCAATCAGGTGGCAATTCATCGCTAGCAATAAGAAAATTAAACCCATAATGTAAGAGCTTAATAACCATCAATTATATATAATAGTTGGAAAAAGTATATTACCGACATAACGTGTATAGGTGCTGGTGCTGCTACTACTTCACTACCGCTCATACTCAAGGTTCCTAATAAAGCTCTAGGATCCTAGTATTTGAACAGGTGAAAGATTAAACAAAAATCTCAAATATCTTATGCGTTTTGAGTGTTTAATTAGAAATAGCTTTCGGTAACTAGAAAAATTAAATACCTGAACGACTTGCGGCGCATTCAACATTTGTCGTTGGACAACCGATGCTGGTACAGTCTCAAAATTGCTTTGAGTTTCCATCGTTTTGCTAGTCCTTTTCTTTCTTTGTTGTTGGACAACAGAAACTGGTACAGTCTCAATATTGTCCGGAAGTTCCACCGTTTTGCTAGTCCTTTTCTTTCTTTGTCGTTGGACAATAGAAGCTGGTACAGTCAAAATATTGCTCGGAGGTTCTACTGTTTTGCTAGTCCTTTTCTTTGAAACAGCAATTTCCAAAACATTTTTAGGTCTTTCGGAGCTCATATCAATTGCAGTTTTCTGTCGAATTTAATTCCTTAAACATTGCAGTTATCATGATTAACAGGCGCATTGAGATTGGATTCTTCATCAACTGCTGGTGGGATGTCTTGGTTTTCTAAATTTTCTTGATTTTTTAGTCCCCTCAAGCTTGCATCAACATCCTTTAACGTGTTATGGAGAGCCAAGAAAGCAATTTCATAATCTTCTTCATATTCCGATGCCCTTGTTGCTAATTGAACATGTAGTCTACATAAGTCTCTATAACGCCTAACAATATCTACTTTTTTGTCATTTCCCCCTACTAATTTCGAAACACCCTTTCTGCTCCCAGATTTGATGTCTTTTGTCCATCTATTCAATATGTATTGAGTAGGAATAGCCTTGATGTTTTTTTCAGAGAGAACCTTTAGAGCATGTGAACATAAGTAACCAGCAAACTCAAATTTCCTACAACTACATGAAACATCATTATTAAGTGAATCAAAGACGACTGTACGATGATATTTCTTTCCATGAGGAGTAACTGCATATTTACTCACTGTCCCATTCTCACTGATAATGTTCAAAACACAATCATGACCTCTACACAATTCCTTCTGAAATAATTCGAACACCGGTGGTGTATAAATCGCTGCAGCATGCTTCAAAATTTTCACTGGAAACGTCATTGCAGGATAACTTTGACTTGCTTTAAAATCCATCTTTAATTTATCGTAGCGACGAGAGTCAACCATTCTTTCAAAATGCTCAAAAAATAGCACTAAATCATAAGTATAACTGATGCATTTTTTTTTATAACACTATTCAAACTTTCACTACGTTGAGTTGTGGTCATTTCTGCGCAAAAAGTATCCCTCCCATAAACCAACGCCCATTTTTCTCTTAAACTGAATAATGTATTTAACCAAACATTGTTGTTGAGATCATATTTTGCGAGCATCTTCCTCCAAGCATCTGTAAATTCTTCTTCATCTTCATAATTATATACACAATTATTAAAATCTTTTGTGAAATCATTAAATTTATGAAACTCGTGGCTTAAATGTTTTGCATCATTTTGAAACATGTGCCAGATACACAATCGATGACATGATTCTGGCCATTGTGAAGCCAGTGCCTTAGCCATTGCTGCATCTTGGTTAGTAAAAATACACTTTGGCTTCTTCCCGGACATAGTTTCAGCAAAAGTATCAAATAACCACATGAAAGTTTCTGATGTTTCATCATATAATAAAGCAGCACCAAATATAATGGTTTGCCTGTGATTATTTACTCCAACAAACATGGCAAAGGGTCTTCCATCTTTGTTTTTTATATGGGTAGTGTCGAAACTTACCACATCACCGAAGTAATCATAGTCTACCATTATTCTTGCGTCATCCCAAAAAATATTTGTTATCAAATCATCTTCGTCAACTTGAATAGCATAAACGAAATTAGGATCATTTGATTGCATTTTCTGCAAATACTCTAACACACCACCTGTATCCCTTGTTTTCATTCTAATCATTCGCTTAGAGCGTAAATAGTTTTTATAATCCACATGTATAAATCCAACATTTTGATGGCCACCAGATTGTCTACTTAAAAATTCCATAGTTTCTCTAGGAGCAATTCCTGATGCTTCGGCGATATCTGCTTGTGTGGTGTTGACAATACCCATTCTCCTCTGCGATCTAAATAAATGAGACTTACTAGGAGTAGGAGTAATATGTGTATGATGAGCAAAAAAATCGACAACTTCATACTTATTATTTTTTGTGAAACTAATTTTCATCCTTGCTAGGCAATCAAATCTTGTCTCCGCGCGATGTTTTTTGACATTAACATCACGTTTATCATTCCCACGTGTACCTTGCGCCGAACAAACATAAAGCCTATCATATCTTTCAATCTGCCATCATTGAAAAAATGTAATGTACTTCTTTTAATGCTTAAACCAAAATTGAACGCATATGTGTTGTAAAACTTAAATGCTTCGTCTTCGGTCTCAAATTCCATCCCAATTACTGGTACTTGTTCCTTCCGTATTTTAGAGTGAACCATATTAACACGCTCATTAGAATTTACAAGATTAGTCATCTCCTCATATTTCTCTTCTTATGTAGAAACATTTAAATCTATACCATTGTCAAAATCCAATCTACGATGTATGTGAGATCCAACGTCCACACATTCATCTTCAGAGATTGTGGTCTACAAAAAGAAAAATTGGTCGAACACAACTGGATTACGAAAACTACCCATATTTTTTATGTATGAACAATAAACATAATTCAATATAAGCAAGAAATTAAGAAAATAAAATTGCAGAAAAGAAATGTTACCTCCTGATGCTCCATGAACAAAAACGAAACACAACTCAAAAGCTAAGCAGAACTAATTAGTGGGTTGTAAAGAAGAAGATGATATTAGGGAGTATATTCTACTGGGAATAAAAGATATACGGTAAATCAAATATTTCCTAATTTTTCTCTTAGAAAATCTCCTTTTAATTAGTCAAGTATCTATCGGGTCCAAATTTGTTAAATGTGGTAGTTATAATAGGAGATACGTGGCTATCAATGATTGGGTGGAATAGAGGAACAGAGGGTTTTGGTAACAGACGATCCGTAGCCCAATATCGGTGGAGCATGGGTCAATCAATATGAACAACCGTACACCACAGTTAGCTGTGATGCTTCTTTTGATATTAATACGTTACTAAAGTGGTATTGATGTGGTAGCTCGTGATCATATAGGATTACTAGGGAGGCAAACCTAGGTTCATGCATGGATGCTTAAGTGCAAATCAAGCTGAGAGTTCCGTTGTCTAAGAAACTGCCTTACGGAATAATGAAGGAAATTTTCAACATATCCCCATAATGGATGACCTAAAAGATATATATATATATTTATTTATTTTTCTGAATTGTGCAAGGAATCCAATTTTGTGGTAGAATTGCAACAATCACGATGAAACTTTGCTTGTTTTTGATAGTTCTAGAGATTGGACAATTAGTTATGCTAGTTCGTGGAAAAATAAAGTAGTGCGTAGATAAATCCCGTGATAAAATTGCAACACTCTCAACGAAACTTTGCTTCTTTTTGATGGATTGGACATGTAGTTATGCTCGTATGAAGCAAAATAAAGTACCAGGTAAATTAGTCAAATTTATTAGAAAATATGGAATCAGTATAGATTGGATGGTATGTCCCCATATTACTGAAGGAAAAACTTCATGTGACTGCTTCCTACTCGTATCATATATTTTTCCTTTGCATCGAAACAAAACTCAAACGTAGAAAAAAATAATGTGCATGTGTATCCAGAACTCATAAAAAGTACCGGTATTCATTAAAAAAAAAACTACTTCCTCCGTTTCTACAAAATAGGCTTGTTTGGTTTCACAAAAATTAAGAAAACTAATCATTATAGCCATTTTTTCATGTTTTTTCCTAATCTATCCTTTGATCTCCACTCATTTGATATTAGAGAAAGGAGAGAAAGAAGTGGTCCCCTTTTTGTATTAAGAGAGAGAAGTGGTCTCCTCTATGGGTATACTAGTAAAATCATAACCTTTGATTTTCCATATATGGAAACAAGCCTATTTTTTTTGACATATCCAAATAAAGAAACAAACCTATTTTTTAAAAACGGAGGGAGTATATAAAAAAAAATTGTGATGTCGTTAAAAAAAGAAGCCTAATATAGGGGCTTCACATTCATATAGAGGGACTTCACTAATATGACAAAAATGGGTCACCCCTTAGTAATTTCGTAAACCCCTTATCTAAAATATTTTCATAATGGCTAAATAGCCATCAATAATTAGTGTTAATAATGTAATTAGCTAATAATTAGATTAATAAGTTTTTTTTTGTATAATTAGTGATAAAAAAATCAAATTAAGTGTAATATTTTGGTGGGAAGAAAAAGTTGAAAAAAGAGAGATTTTGGAGATTTTTTTCCAACTAAAACCCTAGATTTCAAACCACCTAACCACTGTCCTTTTTATTTCTCAAACTTGGTGAAAGTCCGTCAGAAAAATCGATTTTTCAAAAGATTTTCAAAGCGGTTTACGGTTGGGTTTGTCCTTCATCGCCAGTCGTAAGACAAATTTCCCGGTTAGGTGATGATGAACTCCTAACTGTAACTAGGTAAAATTGGGTTTATGGTTGGGTTTTTTGGTTTTACGGTTAGGTTTGTCTTGGACGAACCAACTGTAACTGGGTAAAACCCAATTGTAAATCAGTTACGACTGGGTTTTTTTTGTCGAACCTAACTGTAAATAGTTACGGTTGAGATTTTTTGGCCAAACCCAACTGTAAAACAATTACGGTTGTTTTTTTTTTTGTTCGAACCCAACCGTAAAACGATTACGGCTAGTTTTTTTTGGGAAAATCCAACCGTAACTGGTTCTGAAACTTAATTTTTCCTACTGATTTCAATCAATCTAACCATTTCCAACGTAATTGGTTTGTTGATTACCATCACTTCTATCAATATGCTTCTTCGTCATCTTTAATAGAGAATTCAATCGACGATTATAAGTTCTTCGAATCGCCGATTGATCGAAGACGATGAAATGATTTCAATTGAAAAAAAGAGGAAAGGATTTACAGTTGATGAAGGAGAGGAAGTTAAAAAGAAGAAGAGGAGCAGATTTTTGAATTATAATTAGGTTTTGATTTTAGTATGTAGGTTTTTATTTTAGATGGAGGGTAATTTAGACATTTGATATTACATCAAGACACCTCATAACCAACATTTTAGTTACCAAGGATCCATGTGAAGCGCCTCTATGGAAATGGGAAGCCCCTATATTACGTTTCCAACAAAAAAAAAAAGATAGCTGTGCTGTAACTTGTATGCATGTCAGGCAACCAAAAAAAGAAAGAAAAAAAAACTTGTAGGCATGTGCTACTCATCATCTCAACAGAAAAGGCCTCAAAGCAAACATTTGTTCATAACAACTCATGCAGAAAATAATACTCCGGTTTCATGCTTTTCCCTTTTGGAAAACCCAATAGCCAATCTCTTATAGTTAACCATCTTATTTAGACTCTCCTTATCTCTTGAAACGAAACCATCACCATTCATTATAAAGGGATAACATATCTGACCATAGAAACGTTAGTTACATGCCACTTACAGTGAGATAGTTAATTACTACGAAGACATGAACACTCTCCTCCTCTCACTCTCACCTCTGCATATCAGAAGTAATCCGTGGGCACACAAAAATTCTGTTCTTGAACATACACTATTTGTAAGAACATTCCCTCCCAGCCCTTTTCCTTCTCTCCATTACAGGAGAGCATTGAAATTACAAGCCAAGGCCAAAGGTTTCGGCACCAAGGGTACATTACCTGAGAAGAACCTGCAAGAAGAAGATGATGATGACAAACTTTCCACAAGAAGTAAAAAGGAAGACGATAACGATAAGATTGCGGATGAAGTGTGGGGAAGGATGATTGGAAGGATATTAGCTTATGTCGGTATTCCAATGGCAAGTGGAATAGCATTGTTAGTTATATTTGGGTTTCTTAAGGAAAATCACATTTGGGATGTTCCCCTTTGGCTTCCGTTTGTAACAACATTGGTAGGCTTCGGAACTTCGGCGCTTGGAATTGCTTATGGAACTTTATCAACAAGTTTGGATCCAAATAAGAAGGGGTCGCTTCTCGGATGGGAAGAAGTTCAACAAAACTGGCCTGAACTTTGGAAGGAGGATATTGAATAAGATATTGAATAAATTGATAAAAGATTGTTGTCAAAGTTTGGGCTTCATCATTTTGTTGTGTTTTCTCGGTAATTTGCAGCATACATGATAATTTATACATATACTAAATTTAGTTTCCGGAGACGGAAAAAAGAATTGGTTATGTTTTTGGTGTTCTTTTCTTATAGTTTGTGAATTGTAACAACTTAACTGATTAAACAGACAAAGGTTATGATGACATGCTTAAAATCATATTGTAATAAAATTTTGATTTTATCAAGTGATTTTTGACGTGTGTAGTGGTTGCATTCTCTCTAAATCCTATCTAGGAAATGGCATTACCCTCGTTCCCCGAAGAACCCTCAAAGCCAATTGTAAACTCGTGGTAAGTGGATTTGCTAGGAAAACCATTTTGAATAAAATGGAAAGTGTCTAAGTGAGAGAGCTGCCGAATGAGTGATTGCCAGCCGGCCCAGCCCCGGCTTATAAACTTACTTTTAGTAGACAAACTGATGTACTACTTAAGTTTTTAGGATTAAATTGGTCATTCTTCACTTAAGTTTGCATATACTTAAAGAGCAGTGCTATCCCACACGATTTTGCGGAATGGTTTCCCGCATAAACGGCTTCTTTACCGTCAGATCTTGCTAAAACCCAGATCTAACAGCCTTGAACCCTTTAGGGGAAGTGGTGAGTCCTTTCCTAAAAATGGTGGGTCATTTTCTGAAAGTGATGGGTCATTTCCTGAATGTGAATCTAACCGTTGATTTGATCATCCAACGGTATTGAAGCCGCTTTTGCGGGAAACCATCCCGCAAAGTCGTGTGGGATAACATTTGTTTATACTTAATTGATACACATCGTCTACCATTGTTATGATTAGTATAAAAAAAACCTACAAGAAAGAAGACTAGTAACCGGACAACTAGCAATACATCCAAGAATTGCTTTAAAAAAAGTTAACATTAACAAAAGATGAATATGAGTTACTAGCAAAACAAGGTACATGAAGACAACCTGATTAATGAAAGACAAAAATTATGGTTAAGTACTGACACAACAGAAGATACAACAAACACTGACAATTGAAAGAAATATGATCTATGAAGTTTCTAATCTTTCTTCTCCTGTTTTAATAAAATGGAGTCTTATCACAATGCCTCCGGGCACCTTTAAAGATGTGAATAATGAATTGTTTAGGAATTAGAGACCACACCACTGGTGCTGCTGCTTCCTTCTTTGTGGTCTCCAAAGATACGCTGACGGAAGTCACTGACCATGAGAGGCAACCCTTTGCGTAGTGCTACCTTAGGCTCCCAGCCAAGTTGCTCCTTGGCCTTGGTGATGTCTGGCTTCCTCTTGTGTGGGTCATCCTCTGTGTTGGCCCTGAACTCGATCTTTGCATTAGGGTCTATAGTCTCCTGCACTACCTGCTCAATTTCAAGCCACACAGCACCAATCCCTTTCTTAAGTAAGATACCTTTTCAATTTCAAACTAAGATGGTTAGATATACCGAAGCGGTGGGTTCAAACCTAACTCTAGGCCTTCCAACCAAATGGTGCCATACTTGATACTTGTCAATGGAGTTTGTTACTTTTTTGGAGTATTATACAATCGGAGGTTGATCCACGTGTATGGTCACAAGGATAACACGAGATGGGCAAGTCAACAAGGTTAAAAGTCTTTCCTACTGGCTACCACATACCACATTGTGGTCCAAACGACTATCAGAATATCTGTTAGGTCTATTTATTCTACATAATAAGGCACCCACTGGTGTTAAAAAGCCGAACTTGAAAATGAAACTTTTAGAATCTAACAAAAGATAATGACTTGAAAGAATGTGGGTTAGGTATTTTTTTGGTATTGATTTGGTTACAGATTAATGGCAAATGGAGTGAAATCAAAGAATGAGAGGATCGGTGACAGAGACTATACCTGAGCAAGTTCAAGCATGGTGAATTCACCAGGGTTACCAAGATTGAATGGACCAACATGTTCTCCTTCCATTAACCTCATCAAACCCTCCACCTACAATCAACAACAATACACATATTCTTAGAAAAGTATAATTTGTTTAATGTTCAAGTAACAACAAGACTTGCCAGCTAAAAAGAAGTTTGTTTATATTTGAAGGGTTCTATTTACCAGATCAGAAACGTATTGGAAACTCCTTGTTTGCTTTCCATCTCCGTACACTGTCAATGGCTCTTTTCTTAGTGCCTACCCAAACACAAATATTTAATAATTAATCATTTGATTACCCAAAAAATTACTTAACAATTATAATAAAAACAAACTGAAAATTAAAATATAAAAAACCAAGGTTTCCAACCTGAGCAACAAAATTACTAACAACTCGACCATCATCGATACACATTCGTGGTCCATATGTGTTGAAGATCCTAGCAATTCTCACCTGCATAACCCAAAGAAAAACACCAAAATTAACTTCATTTTCATTTTAAACACTCAATTTGAATATTAATTTTTTTTTTTACCTCAACGCCAGCACCTCTGTGGTAATCCATTGCCAAAGTTTCTGCAGTTCTTTTTCCTTCATCATAACAACTCCTTACACCTATCCAAAGTCCAAACCCACATCACTTTTTGTTTGCAAGGAAACTCAGAAAACTAACTAGTACATTTCATGTGTGTCAGATTCCGATTTACTGTGAGTACACAAAAAACGGCAATTTCCCTAGAACATAATAACCCGTTTTTTGTTTGTTTGATAAAATCGTTTTTTTCCATTTATGAAGAAACTGGATCTTGCCACTGACAGTTCCAAGCGCATTTGAAATCGAAACATGCTGATAAATAATTGATGCAAATAGCGTACAATGGGCAGACCCGAATGAAGAAATAAACAGAAGAAAGTATGCCAAACGTACCAATTGGATTGACATTTCCCCAGTAAGTTTCAACTTGAGGATGCTGTAGAGGATCACCATAAACTTCACTGGTACTTGTCAACAAAAATCTAGCACCAACTCTTTTAGCTAACCCCAGCATATTCAGTGTTCCAACTACATTTGTCTTGTATGAAACAAAAGTCAAGGATGCCCAAACAAGAATAAAATTCACAATAATAATCAAGAAATTAAAAAAAAAAAAAAAAAAAAATCAAACTATGAAAAAGGATATGATAGTCTTGACAGGATTGAATTTGTAATGAACAGGAGAAGCAGGACAAGCTAAATGATAGATCTGATCAACTTCCAACAACAATGGTTCAACAACATCATGTCTAATCATTTCAAATCTAGGATTACCAAAATGATGCATAACATTTTCTTTCCTCCCTGTAAAGAAATTATCAACAACGATAACACTATCCCCCCTTTCCATTAGTCTATCAACTAGATGACTACCAACAAATCCAGCACCACCAGTAACAACAATCCTCAACCCTTTCCTTTTCAATCCTAACGGAATTTTCCCACCTGAATTCACAGATCTTTGCGCGTAAACAAATTTCTCAGATAGACGAGTTGAAGAATCAGAATTCGGAAAGTACTGTGCCGGAATCGAATCATAACTTCCTGTAAATTGTCTTGATGAGGATGAGGAAGGGATTAGGACAAAGACTAGTGTGGCGATGGCGATTCCGAGTAGTACAAATAAGAGTCTTTGTTCCCGTAGCATATAACGAATAGCTCTAGTTACTGGTAAAAATGGTTTTGGGGGTTTTGGTAAATAAGTATCTGATTGTGCTTGTGATTCATGTCTTCTGTATGTTAATTCCGATGCCATTTTACCGGAATTTTGAAGAAGATCTGGGTTTTGGCTTATGAGATCGGGAACATTTAGAATTGGATTTGAATTTGATATAAAAGGGGTTGCAGAAACACTTTACGTTAATAAATAGGCTAAAATCACTTTACGTGGAGATTTGAAGGTGATGATGATGATGTACAGTTTGAGTTTTCTCTTCCTTTCTAGGTTTTTAAGCTCTGAGATTTTTCTTTATAAAATTATTACGATTACGGAAGTAAATGCTGTTCCAGTTGTCTGAAAAATATTCACATGAAATATGACTAAACAGACCCGTGAATATATGAGATTTTGTGGAATTAATTTGGGTAATGTGGTCAGCCGTTTGTATTTTGACACGAGGAGTGGCATTTTCCAGTGGTAGGTAATAACTTGTGCTGTGCCAACTGCCAAAAAAAAAAGATATAGAAAACAAAGACCAACAACTTGTGTAAGTACATGATATGTGATTATCACTGCAGTCATTTTTTCGGTCGACTGAGAACCATCGGATTTCATGCTCCTTCTCACTATTGAGGTAAAGGTTCGAATCCTCATAATTGTCAAATCAGTTCCAAATCGAAGGAGTTTGGATATAGTCTAAAGACCACTCTGTTATCCTATCAAAAGAAAAATTAGCCGACTCAGAAATGTAAATCAACAAAAACACAATACAACGGTGTACAGGACACTTTGTGCTGAAGTTCGGGGTTTCTTAATGACATTACATTTTATTAATAAAACTAGAGTAAGGTTGAAGTCCGAATTACATCATGAGTAGAGGCATTTAATATCAGGAGATTTGAGTCTGTTCTCCTAATATTAGATTTATCTACTCACAGTTTGTGATTCATACATGAAGAGGGAATTACATCCCAATCAAAAATGCCAGGAATTTTTTTGCTTCTTTTGCTAATGTATCTACTACTTCATTACCTGGTCAGGGTGCAAAATAAAACCCTAAGAAGTTCTCAAAATGTCTTGCTCTTCTGTCTGCTTTCTCCAAAATAGCTTTACTGCTCCAAGAGATGGCCACTGGATTGCCATTTAGATTTTTAATTAAGCTTTCACAATCACGTTCGATGTTGAAGTTGGTGAGATTTCTTTCTGCTGCCCATGTTGATGCATGCAATAAATCTATTGCCTCTACTTCTTGCGGATCTGAACAAGCTGAGGTCCTGCTCTTCCTCCTTCAAAAGTACCTGAATCATCTCGTAGAATTAGTGCAAAACTAGATGGAAGAGAGTCAAAGATCTATGCTGCATCCACATCGATTTTTAGGTTATGTCTATCCAGGGCTAACCAGGGGATGGGTTTTAACTCCTTTTATATTGTTTTTACTAATAGTTTTGTTTTTCCTTGACCAGTAAGTCCAAATATTTTTGAACTTCTGCAATTAATTGCTGATGATCTTGAGATGACGCTTGAAAGGTTTTATTACGTCTTGTTTTCCATTTGAACCATATCTTAGTTAAAATAAGTTATAAGGATATTACATCATTTGGGGATTTGAACCAATCCTTATAGATATCTACTATTTTAGGGGCGATACTGAAATTGACATGAACATGATTTGGACCGAATTTCCAAACTGCTTTAACAAAGGAGCAATGTAAAAATAAATATTCAATTCCTCATGTTCCCCACAGAAAGAACATTTAGGATTAATATTACGATTTTTTTTTTCTTCGCTTTGAGTTAATTTGTTGATGAGGCGTTTTGTAAACAGTTCTGCAAGAAGAGTTTAATTCTAGGAGCGACTTCTTATTTACCTAGACATTTGCGAAAAGTTTCATCTAAAGATAGGCTAGATGAGTTGATTACATTCTCATTAAGTTTATTATACATAGATTTTACTGTGAACTCCCATGTATTTGTTAACTTCTGTCTCAGGTCATCTTTATTTAAGAGATTAGAAATACTTAGGAATATATTAACCTTACTTTTTTTTTTGCTACAAATTCAGGGAAGGAAGAAAAAATTAAAGTTGTATTCTACTTTTCAGTAGACAAATCAATCAAATCTGGTACAAGAGATAGAGAGTTATTGGAGGAGGTTTTATATACTAAAAGAGTGCCATCCAATCCTGGTATCCACTTATCATCCCAAATGTTTATACTTAGACCACCTCCTACTTCTCATATACTATTTTTTTCTACCAGCTTCAGACCTTTATACATACATTTCGAAATCCATAAAACATTTATCAGGGGGTTCAGCCCTGAGAGGGGATTTATTTCTGAAATATTTAGGCCCAAAATCTTGTGCCCATAGCGAATTGGGTTCCTTTAGTAACCTCCAAGCCATCTTGGCTTGCATAGGTAAGTTAAATTTGTGAGTATCTCTAAAGCGTAAACCTCCTTTACTCATTGGTTTGCTTTTGGGCAATACTCTTTAGCATCATGTTTTATTCCCCACCAGAAATCTCTTTGAATTGTGTTTGTTTTATTAGTGATTTTTTTTTTGTATGACAAAACGTCTCATCTGGGAAATGGGAATACTAGCCATAACTGATTTGTTCAAAATCATTTTACTAGTATGGGGCAGGAGTCGCAGGACTTTACTTTTCCATCCTTGAGATTTATGTTCCATATTTTCCATTATATTCTCAAAAGTTTTTATCTTAAATTTATCTATGAAAAGAGGTGCCCCCATATATGAATCCTTCATATTTACGTGCTTAATCAGCCATTTAGACATCATTCTTTTGTGTTTTGGATGAACTTTTTAACTAAAGAAGACTTTTGATTTGTCGAAATTGATTAATTGACATGAGGATTTACTAAACAAATCAATTGTACTTAGTAAGTTTTTATATTCCATTAAGTCTGTCTTTACAAAAAGAAGGCAGTCATTTGCAAAGAATAAATAAGAAATTGGACTGCCTTCCAGAGCTAATTTCATGAAGTATTTTCTTTTATTTTCTTGAGCTTACAGGAGTCTAGAAAAAACTTCCATCCATATAACGAAGAGGTATGGAGATAAAGAATTTCCTTGACGAATGCCCCTAGAGGGATTAAAGAATTTCCCTGGAGTTCCATAATAACAGGGAGTTAGTCAATTGAGATTAGTAGAGACATTCAGAGACTTTTTATGCAAGAGATTTTGGGTGACTCTCTGTGAGTTTAGAGATTTTGGGAGACTCTCTGAATGATTTTCAAGGAATTATGGTGATTCATTGAGACAATAAAACATATATGAATTTCATCTTACACACATGAGACAAACAATATACTTATTTATTTTACAAAATGAATATATGAATATTTCAATGAAAATGCATTAGTCCATGCATGGCTAACAAAAAATTGTTACCATTTTTCCAAAACGAGACAAACAGAAGGGATCTCTAGTAAACTTATTGGGTTTTAGAAGACAACAATTTTTTTTCTTCCTTTTTTACGAATTTAAAGGTAACTTATTTGGTTATTGTTTTCTATATTTTGATATTAAATCCTTAAAGAAAAGAGAAAGAACAAAGTCTCTCAAAATATCACCTACTTAGAAGAGACTTTTTTTTTAGCCATTTATGGTATGTTTAGTAATAAAAGTCTCTACAAGTCTCTCAAAACCATAAATCATTGATTTCAAATTCCAAATCCAATAACAGAGAATAATGAAGACTTTTAGAAAGTCGCGATCCAATAACAAAGATTGTTTGGGATTTTGAAGAACTTTCTATTGACTAACAAGAGATTTTAGAGGTCTCTAAAATTCTTTCAACATCTCCACAAATCTCAATTGACTAGCCCCCTATAATCAACAATTGATATAGTTGAAGTATATTGCTCTATGAGAGAGCATACTTAAGAATTGAAACCAATTTTTTTTTAAAGATTTAAGGAGAATGTCTCAATTAACTCTATCAAATGCTCTGGATATATCTATTTTGATTCATAATCCTCTTGTTCTAGCTTTTTTCTTCTTAAAGGAATGGATTATGTCATGTTCTACTATAATATTATCTGAAATTTGTTTAGAGGAAAGGAAAACAGATTGGAAATGTGATGTGATCTTGTCCAACAGAGGTTTAATTTTATTTGCTATAGTCTTAGCTATGACTTTATATATTGTGTTGCAAAAAACAATTATTCTGAATTTACTTGGCTCTTTCGGATATTTAAATTTAAGACTAAGAAAGAGATATGTTACATTGATTTCCGGGTTCATCTGTTTTGTTTGGAAGAAAAAAATTGAATTATGAGAGTCACCTGAGACCTAACCATGTACTTGTTATTTAAACAAAAAAAACTTACTGGGAAACCATCTGGACCTGGTGATTTGTTTGGTTTCATTTTCGTAAGGGCAGAGAAGATTTCGTCTTTAGAAGATGCATAAGAGATGGAAAGGTTTTCATTAACTTCTACACAAGATGGAACGTTCTCTAGGATGAACTCATGCCAAGAATGATCTATAGTGTCGGCTTTAAAGAGATCATGAAAATAATCAGTTAGTATTTCACTAATCTTTTTTCTATTGTGAGTGAATATGTTTTAATTATTGGCCAAACATTCAATGTTCTTCCACTTTCTCCTTCTTAGAGTAACAGTATGGAAATATTTCATTTATTTACTTATTCACTTGGTTTTATCATGTTATCTCTTGATTGTTGTTTGTTATCTCTTCATGTGTATCATAAAGATTTTCCAGCTGGTCCAATTTTTGTTTTAGAATTCTTTCAGATTGTTCAGATGTTCCTTTAGCTTTAATCCTTTCTATTTCTTTTATTAATCTAGAATTATTCTTCCTGGTTGGCAAAAGTGTTCTTTTTCCAACCAGCTAAGTTTTCTTCTATTTTTTTTAGATTTGAGACGGAAGAGTTTTCTTCACAAGAGTGATTCCAGGAGTTCTGAATAACTCTAACACATGATTCCTTTTTTTTCCATGTATCGTAGAGTTTAAAAATCCACTCTTGTCTAGAAAAGGATTTATCCAGAGAAAACAGAATATGGCAATGATCTTATCCAATGACACCTAGATGAGAAAGACTAGCACTTGAGAATTGTAAGTTTCATTATGCATTCTGCACAGTTCTGTCTATATTTTCTTTAATATTTTTGTACCTTTCTTATGATTGTTCCAAGTAAAGTCATATCATGAGTATCCTAATCATGTAAACCTACTCATTCTAAGATTCTATGGTAGTATTCGCTTTCAAATTTCCTAAAAGGTAGGCCTCCTAATTTTTCTGATTGATCAGAAATCATATTGAAATCTCATATTACTAACCATGGCGTTTTAATAATGTTGACTTGGACTCATATTTCTTCTAGAAAGTCTCATGCTATATTTCTGTTGGAAGGATAAGGGCTACCAGAGAAGCAAGTTAGTACCCATTTGTTTGAATCAAAATTAGTTTTAACTATAATATTTATCTGATTTATGTTCCCTTGAACATGTCAAAGAAGAAACCATCTAACCATGCTACTGTACTAGTCCTCCTTCTAAACCTATGGGATCCACATTATGGTTATTTGGATAATAAGAAAGCAAGAAACCAAATGTTTATGTGATTTTGTTTTAGATAAAAAGAGGATTTCATGTCTTTCTTGTTGTTCGAGAATTATAGATGATTTTATGTAAAGGAATTTCCACATCCTTGGACATTCCTAGCTAAGATTTTCATTCCAGGGCATTAGGTAATCCAAATTTTCAGTTATTTTTTAAAAGGTTTCAATCAAAATAATCTAGACAGCAAATATATTAACGAGAATTATCATAAACTAAGATCAATTCAGAGAGTAATAATTTAAAATGACTAAAGAAATCCATAAAAAAAATTCAATTTATAATAGGATTCATATGATGGGGAAAACATGTGTCTCGTCCTATTGCATTGATGGGAGATAGAGAGAACGATAAGGGGAGGTATGATTCAACATCCTTGCGTTGTTCTTTCATATTAGATCCATATTGGTCAATTTTGAGAGTAGAGCCATTGTCAGTTGAGACAGAGAAAAAGTTTTCGGATGAAGAATAAGCTGAGAAATCAGGGATAGAGATCTTAAAAGACGATTTCGGTGCTAGCACGGGGGAATCAGATATTGATAACTTAAAGCCAGGCTTAGAAAGGGATAATAGGTGAATTTGCATATCTAATTATGGAAGGGATTGAAGATGCAGAGATAGGTGATTCAAATGAATCCCTAGAATTTTCATATGATGAAATGAAAATCGTCTGCCTAGAATAGGTGATGACAAACTGGTTTTGACTAAATCCGAATTAGAAATATCTTGAAGTAAACCAGTAGCAGGAAAACATTCATACTCACTGATTTTAGTCATTTTGATGACTCGGTGAGTTTCAACATTGATGGATCGGATCGATTCAGACTCAACAACAGAAAAAGGCATAAAGTTTTTAGGGATATTAAACAAAAAGATGTGCTTTCCTAAGATAAAATCTGTTGTTAGGGGAATTTCATAATCATGATTAACTGCATGGGTGGCATCCTAAGTATCCACAACCCCTTCAGAAGATGATAGATCATCAAAGTGAGATTGAGCTTCGAAATAATATTGCAAAACATCTATAACTCCAGGGATAGCCATAAACAAGTCAACTGATACATAGTTACCATGACAGTTTATGTTCTCTTTAGAATTCCATATTTGCACTTGGACACCATTAAGAAAGAAAAAGTCATCTTAAGCGAAAGGAGAATCAATAGAATCATAGATGCATTCTAAAGATTTCTTTTCTATAATGGCACAACTGTCTTCTTTGTGACCAAATCTAAGACTATGGTAACGGAATTTAGATGGGAGATTCAAGTAGTTGAAGAAGATTTCAATAACTGTGTAACTTCATACTTTTACTAAAAGTTTTTCTGTTAGTGGTTTCTCAATGTTTACCCATACCATTACTCTTGGGGGAAAATAAGGAAAAGAAGCATCACTTCCTACACACACTCTACTAAATTAACCTAGCTTGCTAGCTATCAAACCAATCATTTCATAGCTCTTGTGCTCGTGTTTAGCATTTAGGATACTGGCCCACATTTGAATTTCTTTTAAAGAATCTATGAAGATATTCATTCCTGAGTATGCTTTGGTTGCTGACATGACATTACCAAAAGGGTACCATGGACCATTTGAAGTCACTCAAAAAAAGTCATCACTAGACTGAAAAGAGAGAGTAAAAAGGTTCGGATCTATTTCTCTAATTTGGAAACAAATGTTAGGACCTATAAATATCCTAGAGCTCCTCTTATTTCTTAAGGTTTGAATAATTCAGTTGAAAAAACCCTTGCAAATATGCTATTATTTCTAATGCCATAATCTCTAATGAATTTCGAAGGAGTTGGTAAAAGACCATCACGGTTGTGATTTGCAAAAAGTTGCGCTAATGATAATCCACTAAGGTACTGATACAGATCATAGATATTAGCCATGCTGCGAAAGAAAGAAGAAGAAACTGGAGAGATTTCAGTAGCCAAAGAAGAGAAGAACTAAGAATATGATCTGAGCATGAAACTTATTCTATGGATTTAAAGGAGTTTTTGTTCATTGCATAAAGATAAACTCTTTTTTTAGGATACTCTAAAAGAAGTATAGCCCGTGACTGAAAGGGAACACACAACAAAGAAAAAGGAGAGCAAATTTTGCTCTAATAAGCACTCAACATAACATGCGTAGGAGAACACGAACTAAGGTCCTACGGTACGAGGTTAAGAGACCTGCAGAAAAAAAATGGCTGAGTAGTGACAATACTAGGTTTCAGGAGTTGGGACTTGCAATAGATTAAACTTCACGCTAATTGATTCAGAGACACTAAAATTTGGAAAACATTATTATATCTCTAAAATAAGTACATCTAGAAAGATAAATTGTTGAGAGATATACGGGCTCTGCTAAAAATATGGATTTTGACAGTTTTAACTGTAAATGTTTCACTTTTGTATTTTCAATGTAGCTACCACAAGGGGCCGATGGGTGTCTAATATAATTCCACCAGGTCTAATATGCAATAAATATGATTAGGTAAATGATTTTTTTTTGTCGTGTATCAGAGAACTAAAAAGATATAAACAAGAATATTAAATAGGTTAGGAAGAATATGTGAGGGAAATAAATGAGAAATGCATCCTACTGTAAAACAAGATTAACAGAAAATGGGAAAGCCAAAGAATACTCAAATAATACATTTTCCAGAGAACAATCTATAGAATTAAGATAGAGAGGGTATTAAAATGGCTTGCAAGCATTCTAAGGTGCCTGCAATGTTATTATATCTTATACAAAGGTAAGGTGCAGCCGAGAAGGGAAATTACACCGCATCCAGCATTACATTTGTCCTTAGTGTTTTACTGAAGTCTTTTTACATCCAAAGGAGGGAAAGGTTTTAGCCTATTATAATATGGATCCTAAGGTGAAGGAACAACTGAATCAGGGAACAAAGGATCGAATTCAGGCTAAACTAGAGACTCGTGTTCAATTGAGTTTGCAATTTTTAATAATGAAATGCCTCCAGGTATGGATTATACCTATATCGGAAAGAAAGAAGCTAAATATCTACGAAATAGAGGAAGAGACTGCTATGAAGAATTTGACGAGGAGTAGCAGAGACAAGACCAGAAGTAGGAAAGAATCTGTTTTGTCTTTTCAATCGGACGGTTTCTATGTTTTAAGAAAGTTGGTATGTTGTCCTTCACTTTTTTTTTTTTTTCTTATGGGTACTAGATATATTTATGCTTATTATTGCTACTGAAAGTTCATGGATTATATATTTCTATTTGATAGTTTCTGCTAAATTTTGTTTATACTTTTAACCGATTAGACTACTGAGATATTTATTTTAAGAACAACAAGAAAAATATTAATTTTAAAGAAGGACAAAAGAGTGGCACATAGAGAATTTTCAATCTAAGAGTTCATGACTTACCTATAGGATTAAGAACAACATAAAGGTGATTTCCTAAGAGGTCTGAGGTTTTATTTTGATTACACTAGAACTAGATAGGTAAACATATCAAAGCTTCAGTTTTATTTGGAATCAAGCATCAAAAACAATCTATTGTACAGAGCTTTATAGACTAAAAGGATTGACATATCAATATTTCTGATAGATTAGGAATTATTCATTTAAAGGAATCTAGTTTACATGGTTTACAAACTAGATGGATTATCTTAGAAAGATTATTTCCCAAGGGATTTTATTTTGGCTAACTAAAATGTAGTGAAATAGAAGTATACGGACTAGATCGACTAACTTATCAAAGTTTCTAATTGATTAGGAATTAAAGTCCAAACTTACTTCTCATTCAATTCAAATCAAAATAGATATTCTATTAACCATATATTTAAAAGCTCATATCATCAGAATACTATAACAGGTTTCTTAAGATTCCTGCTAGAATTTAAAGAGAGAAGAACGCATAAGAGTAGATTAGATTTACATAAGGACAAAGAAAAAGAGAAGACTACTAATATAATAATCACAGTCTTGGAGGACAAAATATCATCCAGAAGCGGCCAGACTCAAGGAAACTAATATGAATCTCAAACCTCTCCAATTTATCACCCCCTTCTTCTTCTAAAATAAAGATCAACCTAACAAAACTTGTAGTAACTACACATCAATCAACAATATAATCAATTTAAACAAAGACACGGTCTAAAGCATAAAGAAAGAGAGAAACAATTAGACATGATTTTTTTATTTTTTTTTAAAAAAGGGTTTTGAAGAAAGGGTAGGTGCTCTATCTCAAACTGGATTCATTTCAAGGACTAATTAGGTTAGATCTAAAGAAAACAAATATGAATTTCCATCCCCTCGTTGCTATCCCCCCATGAAGCTTAAGGATTCGACACATAAAAGAAAAATTACTCAGAAACCATTGTTAAAAAATTGGAAAAAAAATTGGGGAGAAAAGAAAGCAAAAGAGTCTTTGTATGAAGTTGATTTATAAATTCGAAAGAAAATGATTGAATAAAATATAGAGAAGTGTATGGATAAATTTAGTATTGAAGGCGATGCCCAAGTGATTTTGTACTTTTAAAAAAAAATAAAAAAATGAGGCAAGCCATTGTGGTCCTGATCAACTCTCCTTCCACCAAGCCTTCCAAGAAGATCAAACCTTACACTACTGAAATTCACAGACTCGCTAAAGATTTCTCCTCGATCCTATTTAAGTTTATCAAAGGTAATGTGAATGTTGTTTCCCATCTGTTAGCAAACCATGCTAGAATCAACCAGCTGAATGGAGATTGGTTGTTGTCTTCCTGCTTGTATTCAGTATACTTTTGCAGCTAATATTTCCAATTTGTATTTTTTTCCTTTTTCGTTGTCGTGGTTGTTTCTTTTCGGTCTAAACTATATAAAAAAAAACGATGGACATTTTAACAAAGATAGGTAAAATTCAATGCTTTCAACATATCCCCGCACAAATATGTCTGTATCAAACACAAAAAGCTTTTTATCTCTTCTCTAAAATAATGAGTTTCTAAAAAAAAAAACAAAAAACTTTTTACTCTTCCGCCATGGATGAGTAATATCTAAACTAACCTTTGGGTAATTAATAGGTCATGAGCTATGAGGAACGGATTCAAAAGTTTCATAGACATAGATGTGGTGAATTTTTAGGTTTGTTTTTACTTGTTCTATCTTACTATCTTGATTTTATTTTTCTGTTTAGTCCGGGTGAGAAAGTATGTTGTGGTTCTAATTAACACGGGTATCTCTTCAGATATAATTATTGTTCATTTTTATGGTTTTTATTCTATTTCTTTTCTCCTCTTTTAGGTTGTTGTGGGTATCGTTGTATTAGATACAACAACAACAACAACAACAGGGGATCTGAGTTTCTATATTAATTTTTTTTCCTGATTTGATATAGTTATGCATAGAAGTATTGCTTTCACGCCTCTTTTCTCCTCTTTAGGTTGTTGTCGGTATTGTTGTATTTGATACAACAACAACATGGGATATGAAGTATACATATGTATGTCTGATCTTCTTAATCTTATGTTTGCTTCTCTTCTAATATTTGACCTTGGATTATTGATCTGTGATAATCATTCTTAATTTAGTTTGTTGTACCCCAACGATGATTGGGTATATAAATTTGTGTTTATCAGTTCATTTAACTTGTCTTAGAATACCAATGTTGATTGGGACTAGTTTCTTCCTTTGTTTTTTGGTGTCTTTAATTTGTTTGGTGATAGTTCTGTTCTATGTTGTTTGATCTTAGTTCTGATCCCTAATATTTGATTGGGTTCTCCTACATCCTCTCCTAAATTTTCATTATAATATATTTGTTGGTTGTCCCATTTAGGGCACTTTCTTTACTAAAAACCAATATTCAAGTTAATCTTTTGTCTCAAAAATCAGTATCAATTTATCTTTGTTTTAAAACATTCCCTTTGTGTTGTTGAACACTAGTGTCTCTGTTTTTTTAAATCTTTAATCGGGATCCAGGAGAGGTTTGTAATCTTAAGTAATTTCAGGGCTGATAATCTTTGTTCAAGTATATGTGCACTTGTACGTTTTAAGTTTTAGTATATCTTTGTCTGGTATGTTTTATGAAACAAGTGCATTTGCACTTGTATGTTTTAATTTTTCAGTCTATCTATTACCTGATAGTTTTTGATATCTGAAATCTGATCTTGATCATAGTAGTTATTTTTTCTATTCTAAGGTATGTCTCTTATGTTGTACAACCATTAATTCAAGAAATATTGATTGAGGAATATTATAAAGTTCTCTTCGTCGCGTACTTTGCAATTCCCAAAGATTCAAATATGGTTTTAGATTAATCTTGTGAGGTAGAATCGATTGGGCGTCTCTATAACCTTTTGAATAGAGTAAGCTATCCCAATAGTCGACATTTGCTTGATATATTCTTTATCCCTGAAGATCCATCATAAGCAAACACATTTATATTACCTTGGTTGAATATATATATATATATATGTTATATGTTAAAGGAAGATTAGTTATAG